>CAEGAE010059601.1:0-24042 GCA_903067095.1 Girardinus metallicus
TATATATATATATAATTTTCCCTGTTAAGGGAATTTAAACACAGGTTTGAAGCCATTTATCATGACCTCATATTTTTTTACATCATAAAAAGCTGGAAATATAGCACAGCATCAAGATCCAGCTGTCTTGTTTGTACAGTTTTATGTGTGAATGTATAAATTTTACTAACCAGAGCAGGAGCATAATGAGATCATTTATTTAGCCCAGCATCTTTACGAGTCCATCTGATTAATGTTGCAAAGCCATCGAGGTAATGGGTGTTTGTTAATTCAGGACAAAGGTCAGTTCAGTGTGTATGAGTTAGGGTAATATCATGGCTGTACACACAAGATGGAAACCCCTTTGAATCAAATCACACATGGAGCCGGGGATCTGCAACAGAGCCTAGAGAAGTCAGAGAGCTTCTAGAGACACCAATCAGAGCTCTGCTGCCATCTGGTGTTCATAATGAAACATTACAGCTATAACAGTGGATTAGAATAAAAAATGGATATCAGGACGAGAGTATTAGTACATCTAAAAAATTGGTCTATTGCATAAAAGTGCAATACTTTTTGCCATTCATCTCATATAGTGAAGCTCAGATGTTATGTAGAATCATCTCACATATGGAGTGATATATTCTAAGCCTGTGTTCTTGTAGTTTTGATGATTATGGCTTACAGATAGTGAAAAAACAAAATTCAGTGTCAGAAAACTATAAAAAAAAATTATTAATGGAAACTCATGGTGTCATGTCTTAATAAGCGGAATAACTCCAAACACCTGCAAGGGTTTCCTGGGCCTTTAAACAATCTCTCACTCTGGGTCAGTCGGCTGTTACACAATCTACTGACTGGACCAGTGTCAGAGAGAGTCATCGACATCCTTCACAGGGAGGGGAATTCACAAAAGGTCAAGAAGCTGGTTGTGGTTGTTCACATAGTTCTGTATCCAAGCATGTTAACAGAGAGTTGAGCTTGAAAGAAGCGTGGTAGGAAAAGCTTTAAAAGGACTGTAAAGTGAAATCCATTCCAGAAGAGCCACCGCAAACAGACTCAGCCGATCCTGAGCCAGAGACAACGTCAGAGGCGTCTGATCGGGGCTAAAGGAGAAAAGGAAGTTGACTGTGGCACAAAGGTCCAGAGTCACAAAAGTAAATTCTGCATTTCATTTGGAAATCAAGATTCTGGGGTCTGGCGGCTGATCGCCTCCATGACACGCTGCATTGAGGCAGCAATTCATGCAAGAGGAGATTGAAACATTTTACTCAATGTGTAATGAATCTATACAAAACGACAGTTTTGCTAACTGAAATTTTGCACTTTTACATAATTTTCACATCTTTCGAGATGTAAATGGTGAAGGAATTTTGAAATAAGACAAACAGAAAATGATAAAACACTCTTATGCATTCTGATAGCATCAGTGTGATTGTAGCTCAGCTCAGTTTATTCTGTGGACCTGCTGGGCTCAGGTTCACTGCAAATACAACCTCCTTCCTCCTCTTTCGGTTCTCGGGTGACAGCAGAGAATTACTCCTGTGGACACCAGAAAGACTCCATCTTGTATAAATAACACGGATCCGGGGGCAGTCTGTCTGTGGGCAGATTACACCCTCTGAATCAATGCAACCACCTACAGCTTTGGGAAGATAAATACATAAACCTAAGATTCTAAATGTCTGTCTGTTGCCCTTTCAGACCCGGTGGTATTTCAAATGCATCTTTGTCTGAGTTTATTATTGGACTTCTTTTACCTCTTATGGCAGCTTATCCCGGATAAACTCAAATAAAACACAAAGGTAAAATAGCCACACAAAACAATATGCACAATTTTTTTCTAATAAAATCCTTAACTCTGACATGACAGTCAATATTTTACAATTTAGTCACTGTAATTCCTGGAAATATTGCTTTTTTTTTTTCTTTTTCTTTGCAAAACAGATATGGGAACACTTTATTTGCACAAAAGTCACATGATCAAGAACCGTCAGCAGCAAGATGTTTCCACTGGCGCAAACCATGAAGAAGACGACAGGAAGTAGTTGGCGGATGATAGCGCGGTATGTTTTTTTAATGACTTATTGTGTGAACAAACTTATTCACGTGTGATTTTAAATGCATTTCTTACTTAATGGAAACACCATGTCTAGTATCCACAGAGAAAAGCATTATTCCTCACTCCAGAACACACGTCCACAATGCTCAAGCTTGGAACGCCAACCTAATGGAGAATGAGATCATTTTTTAAAAGAAACTGAAAACTCCAAGAAACAACCCCCCTTGCCGCCACCCCCCCAAAAATCAATGTAGCACTATGGTCTTACCTTTGTAGATGATGCTTTTTCTGATTGTTGTGGTTTTCAACAACCATTGCACCTTAAGAGTAATTTAAATCACCCTTTATTTCGACTTCAGTAGGCCATATTCAACAAACATTCCTTTATAGAGCTGTGTGATGGCCAAACCCATGGCCAAAATCCTATGTCGGTAACTCTTTTTATGCACAATTTATTTTTCATACAAACACAACATTTTAGTTTCAATAAAAACATTTATTAGTTGATTTGGATACATTTGTTCTATTTGTTAGCGAGCACATTTAGTTAACATATGTATTTATGTCAACTTAAAGTTAATTTTGTTTACTTAAGATTAACTCTCTGGTTGTTCCTGCCGGTACTTACCTGCGTTGGAATGCCAGGGCTCAGCAGGCTTAAATGCTGATTGGACGGCACCACTAGTTCCTGCTGGCCGGGGGATTTTGTAGTTTCTTTGTTTAGATAAGTTTTGTATTTAAGTAAATATTAGCATTTAAAGTTTAATATTTTTGATTTTCATTTTTGGGTCTTTAGTTTAGCCAAACTTAGCTGTACTGTTATTTGTTTTTGTATTATTCTGTTTAGTTACCCCTATTGTGTCTTAATTGGTTTGATCAGCCAGCATATAAACCCCTGTGTGTCATTTCTTTGTTAGGTCAGTTGTGTTTGTTTGTGCAGCCAGTTTGTTATGTTTATTGCCTGAGTTCAGTTTTGTTTCTTTGACCTCTTTTATGAGCTCAGTTTATCTTTTGTCATTCATAATCTTTGGGTTAAAATAATAAAAAAAAAAATATATATTTTTTTTATATATCCTGTGACTCCTGTTTTTAACTGGGTCCATCACAAGCTGCTACAGTGCAGCTAATTTGCTGTTTGTGTTAAAAGGCAACTCAGCAGCTGTGTGTAAGAAATGAGCAGTGATTGAGAGAAGGAAACAAATGTGCACAAGACGTCCACTAATGCTGAAAAAACACAATTTTGCAATTGCAGTGTTTCCTTTATATAAGAAACACAATTCAAATTACACGTGAATACGTTTGTTTACGCGATAAGTCATTATAAAACATATTTCGCCATGATCCTCCAACTGTTTTCTGTCGTCCTCACTTTTTTTGCCAGCAGTAGCCGCCAGTTGTTGATCATGTGATCATGTGCATCTCATGTGACTCATGAGATGCAAAGAGTGTTTCCATCACACTTTTTCAAAAAAATCTAATTTTAAACCACCTCATCCTGGCGTAAAAACTTTATATCCAACAACGTGAGTGTTTTCTTTTGTTTTCTTTTAATTGCCATGTTTCCATTAAACCAATGTATTTTTGTAATTCCACTTTTGTGCGATTGCATGGTGAATGGAAACACAGCCGGTCAGTCCAGTCTCTGACTTTACTTTCCAGTCTTTCACATGAAATTTGGTGTGGGGTACTGAGGCATGTGGGAGGACACACAAACAACATTCAAAATTGTCCCTTCATGGAGCAGACTGCTTTGTTGGATATGCAAACTGTGTGTGTGTTTGTGTGGGTGTACTTTGCTGTGAGTGGACCCGAGCCATCTCATTCCTCCCTCAGTGCCTCCTGACTGAGCCGTCACACACTCTGCCACTCTGAGCCCAAAGCGCTGTGTCTGCCTCTTTCATCTCATTCTCTCTCTTTCTTTCCCATCCTCTCTCGTCCCTTCTCTTCTTCCTTCTCTCTGTCTCTCTGTCCAGAGACTCCCGGGTCCACTCGGAGTGATTAGCCAAGATGCTCCCAAGGTCATTCTGTTCAACGTTATAATTAGCTGTTATGCTAACTAAGACTCCCTCTCCCTTCCTCCAGTCCTTCTCACAGCGCTCCAGTTTGCATGGAATCAATATGTTGATGTCCCTGAATATGTGATAAATGTCATTATGCAGTGGATAGCTCATAGTTCATGGTGTATAATTAAATAACCTCTGTTTAACAAAAGAGCTAGAATTAATTCTACTCAAAATGTCTGACACTTTTTATTTTAATCGAAAGCTAGTTACTAATTAAACAACAAGAGATTCTTTCTTGCTTTATCAAATGAGATTAACAGAAAATAACAACAAAAAAAGTTTTTCTGTCAAATATAATGAAGTAGACCTTGTATGAAAGCAGATAAGGGCTTCTTTTTAATCCCACTTTTCCTCCTCATGCCAACAACGTTTCTGAGGACGTTTCTCTAACCCTGTAATGTATATTTCCTGAGCCTTTGGAAATTGTACGCTTCGTTTTGTGCATCATACTGTACTGGGAAGCTGGTTGTAACTGAAGGGAAGATCGATGGAGATAAACGCAGGGTATTGAGAGGAAAGAAAAACTCAGTAAAACTGAAGTCGGCTCACATTTCATGAGCAAAGTGACTTCTTACCGGTCATTAACTTTATAAACAAATATTTATACCAAAGTTCGTTTACTCTGTCAGCCGGGAAAAGCACTTTTTCCCAATGCAGTGTGTGCTTCGTGGGAAAAAGAGGCCTTACTCTACATGAATGAAAATAGGTTAATAGCAATTCAATCCTTTCTTTCTTATGATATCTGTTAGTGTTTGGACAAACAGGTGCTATAAAAGCTAATCTCCCAAACTGGCCTCACATTGTTTTAAAATACCAAAACACGACCTGAGATTGAGTTTTTCCTCACATTTCCTAAATTACAATTATATTTTATGGAGATGTGAAGTGCCTAACGGTTTTGGCAGCTCAAAGCTTTACAAAACCAAACATCAGAAATCATCCAAAAACCTCATAGCTGCAGCATTGCAAGCCCGACTTGCAATCTATTTACAATGTATAATACTCTAAATTTCAGACTCCAGCAGTGATTGCTTTCTTGCTTAAATAATTTGTGTCCTCCTAATTAACTGTTTTGATGGGCACAGCTAGTTAACTATAAGGACACTGACATTAGGACACACTGAGAAGATAATGAAGGTGATGATATTCCCAATTACCTCCTTTGTGTGTGCCGGCTGGATCCATATAAATGCTAATGGAGCTAAGGTTGGCTGTATTTAACCGTCTCAGGGAGCAGCACACTGGCCAGTGAGGTGTTTAAGTACAGTCTTAGAAGTGGACTCACACATGTCAGGAAGGTCAACTGGCTTTCAAGAAGACCAAGGATCACAGCTGACAGGTCAGCGGCAAAGCTATGGAGAAGTTTAACGCAGGGTTTGGTAATAAAACGTTGACATCATAGCTCTGATTAATCCATCTTCCGGAAATGGAAAGAGAATCTGTGGGAGTAGGGGCCCCGATCAAATCTGGCCTCTGTACAATAAATAGCAGAAAACTAACATCGCAATTCACCATCAATACACCGACTAGACAACAACCATGTTTCTCTTTTTGAAGTATCGCAAATAGATGACAAAGGCAAATTTTGAAATAACTTCCTCCGTTTCTCAGAAGTTTTTAAGCTCACTTGTGCTGTGTTAATGCGCTAAAGTGGAGAAGGAGACACATTTTCCAAAAAAGTTTCGATGCAGCCGAAGCCACCGTCCTCTGGTGGGTCTGTAAGTCTAAATCTCCATGAATGACTCTCTCCACTTTTCTGAGATGTGTGGTCCATGCTAGTTTGCAGCCTCTAATTAGCGTCTTTTTAGAGTGTCATAAAAAGCGCTATATAAGTTTGAGTTGTTCTTATTATCATTATTATTACTTCCTGCCTACTACAGCCATACGTAGCGTCAACATCTGATGAAATCACGGCTCATTTGCTCTGAACCATTAGATGGAAATGCACTTAATTCAAAATTTTCCTTTTTTTCCCCTTCTTTTTTCAGATATTTTAAAAGTTTTTCTCAAAGTTTGAATGGTAAAACTTGGCTGTTGTGAAACATGGTTGTGACAGCGTCATGTGTTTTTTCTTTAGCTGGTAAAGTGTAAGCTGGTCACAACTGACAGGAAGATGAATGGCGCTGGGTTCAGTGCAGTCCTGGAAGAAACCCATTAGAGCCGACAAAAGATTGGGCAGTGGGGCAGAGGTTCCAACGGGATGACTCTAAAAATACAGGAAGAGCCGGAATGATATGGTGTAGAATATATCAAACCATATTCCTGTGTTAAAGTGGCGTAGATAAAGTCCTGAATACAATTTGGTGGGTGGTGGTATGAGTGTGCAGGGCTGCCTGTGCTTTCTAACGCAGAGCTGCAGGTTTCCTCTCAGGGTAAAAGGGGCTAACTTAATTAAAGATGGTCAATCTCATTTTCTATTCGCATTTTGATGCACTGCGTTAGAAAGGGTTGATGGAAACAACAAAATTCAAAATAACTTCTTCAATTTCACAAAAAAAAACTTTGTGCGCTCGCTTGTGGTGCTTTAGTTTTTCCCAAACATGTTACATTACTGTGGTGCTCACCTTTGACCACCTTTCCCATGCTAGAACTACCAGATGTTCAGCAACACACGCGGCGACCATCATCATTTGTCAAAATCAACCTCGTAACATCACAAATAACCCTGATTTACTTTTAAATACAATTAGATTTTAGAAAAACACCCAGCCTTATGGATTCAAAACATGATTTTATGTTGTTTTCTAGTATAACAGACTCAAAATTATTTTTCTTTCTCCAAAGTTCAGTAACCTTTGATGCTCCCAGGGCTCAGTGGGGGAGCCAGGCTCTGTGCAATGGGCTTTTAAGGGCATGAAGTTGGAGTTAGCTCATAAACTTGTATATATTAATGAAAAGAAAATAACATGACCTGCATGATCTGATCTGCACTTAACAAACCCTTCAAATGGCATCTGACACTTCATGAATAACTGATGTCTCCCAGGATTATGTGAGCTTACTTATACACTTAACAGTTAAAACAAATGATCTATTTAAGATGCTTTACTCCTGATTATCAGCATCATGATAACATCTCGAGACTAATTGTATATTTCTATTAACTCTAACGTTCAATGTTTTGTTGAAAACCATATAGGGTGATATTCTTTCACCTTCCATTATAAATAGAGCTTTGCAAGATATGTTAACAAGTGTAGGCTTCATCATTACTCATACATTCATATATATGTTTTAAAATTTTATGTCAAACATTGTGCTGAAATTTTGGAACATTTAAAGTATTGCCAAAAATGTTTGGAATGAACAAGATACTAATGATTTGTTCACACTAAACGCTATCAAAGTCTACGTGGAGGCGTGTCGATAACCGTTGCGGCAGGATTTGAAGCGTTTGGAGTGTTTTGAGTGTTTGCCACATCCAAAGCATCCAACGAGTCCCACGTGTCCCATGCTCCACACAGACTTTGAACGTAAACCAGACGTGCCTGACGCTCAAAACGCGTTTGGTGTGAACACACCATAAATATCTGAATGTGAGAGAACCTCCAAGGAGACAATTTAGTCTTTCAGTCAACTAATATTTACTGTCGTTGCAATAATTAGCCATATTGTAGACCACGCTCACTGCTGGATTACCAAAGTTCCCCTCAGATGTTCGGGAACTTGAACATTCAGATGAGCAGAGAGCTAATGGGAGAACGACTGGAGAACATTTAACTGTGGCAATGCTACTATGCTAGCAAGTCAAGTGAAGAGCTATGTGTAGAGGACATGGGATCTATGGAAACTTTGAAATTCAACATTCAGATTAATCAAGAAACAACCTCTAACTCAGGCTTCTAATGTTTGCAGCCAGGAATTCCTGTCACAGATTGATGGGGAGCGAAAAAACAAAAACATGAAACGAGACTCACCCAGAACTTAAAAATGAAAAAAATCTGGATCAGATTTTATTATTTAAATGGTACATACACAAAATGGTAGTACAGACAAAATAAAAACATGTTTTTCCAAAATCCAAAGACCCTAAAAGAAAACAAATCCATATCTAGATATTCAAACACACCCACACACACCATCTTGCACATTCACACACGCTCCCTAATCCCAGAGGCACAAATTGCCCAGATATTTTGTTATTTGAAGTGACCCTCACAACAGCCAGCTGTGATGTAACATGCCAGATAAAGTTACTGTAAAATAATAATTACTCTAAATACAAGCCTAACATGCCGCGGGTTGCATAATCAGATCAGTAGTTTAGCATTCTAACAGCTTGTGGGATGAAGCCGTTAATCAGTCTGGTGGTTCCAGCTTTTATGCTCCTGTAACGTTTGCCTGATGGCAGCAGTTCAAACAGTTTATGGGAGGGTGTGATAGGCCCCTAACAATGTTCTGTGCCGTCCTCCTGCAGTGGTTTTGGAAAAGATCTTTGTCAGGGGAAAAGGGAAACTCCAATGACCCTTTCGGCACCCCTGACTAGTCTCTGCAGGGCTCTTCTGTCTGACATACTGCAGAATGAGTGTGATGCTGAGATACGGTATGTAAGAATACTCTCAACCACACCTCTGTAGAAGGTCTTGGCGACACTTGACACTTGTTTCGGCCTCCTCAAGAAATGTAGTCTCTGCTGAGACCTTTTGATAATTGCTTAAGTGTTCTTATTCCAGGTCACCTCCTGCAAAATTTGCACACAAAGGAACTTAATCTTCTGTCCTCTCTCCTCTGTGCGGCTGCCGATGCTGAGGGAAGCTTGCTCATGCCATGACCTCTGGAAGTCATGATTACCTACTGTGTTTGGTCCACGTTGAGCAGCAGGTTGTTGTCGTTTCACCAGCCCTCTAGGAGTTTAACTCCTTTCCTGGCAATGATTCCTCACTCCCAAGTTTGTCAATAAATTTAAATTTATCTGGCTTATTTACTGTATTCAGGGTAATGGTGTTGGAGATGTTTTTATCAGCAGACAGGGTCAAAAGGTCCAGGATCCAGGGACATGTGTTTATGTTTCAGCCCAGTAGGAGTTCATTAGTCTTTGGAGAATGACGGTATTAAACACTGAACCGAAATAAATGTAAGTGTTTTTGTCTTCAAGTAGGAGATGACTGAGTGTAGGGTGGATATGGCGTCCTTAGCAGTTGGGATGATAAGTGAACTGCAGGGGCCAGTGATGCGGAAAGGCCGGCTGTGATGTGTAATTTAACAAATCATTCGAAACACTTCGTTACTATTGACATAAATGCTTCAGGGCAGCAGGATACAGCTACCTTTGGGGACAATGGCCTGACTAAAAGAGAAGTTGATAATTTCAGTCAGAACATCTGCCAACTCACTAGCGCCATCTCTGAGCACGTCTTGGGATATCATCTGGACCTGCAGGTTCTTGTGGGTTGACCTTGGTTAAGGTCAGCTCTACTGGTGATGAGGGCTGGCCCAACTAATGGAGGGGAAGGACTAATCCTCTCTCTGGTTATCAGGTTTGATGCCTCAAAGGTGCAAAGAAATTGTCAAGCCTGTCTAGAAGAGAAGCTTCTTCATTATTGACCCTCTGTCCAATCTTGTAGTCTGTCGGCGCTTGGACTCCCCACCACATCCTCCTGGTGTTTCCGGTGCCGCAGACATGTCTCTGCAAAGGAACGTTTAACAGCATTGATCAGTCCTCTGCCCGACCTGGACGGCTGCACGTTGGGCCATCAGCAGCAGGCACACCTGAGAAGTCATCCATAGTTTGTGGTTACCATGTGCAGTAAGGATCTTAGCTACAGTAACATCCTTTGTACACTTTCTGGTTTCTGCCTCAGCAAACTCCTCAGTGCCATTTGATACCTTTGGGAGGCTGCAGTCTTAAAAATCTTCCATTCAGTGTTTATGAAACAGTCCTGAAGTGCTGAGGATGGACCCTCTGGCCAGATCCTGATTATTTCTTTCCCCGGCTTACTGCACTTCAATAGTAGCTTCTATGTGGGCACTAACATTTCTTTGCACTTGTGTACACTGTACAAAAATGTACAATGACAAGAAAGACTTCACTTTACATAACGGTAGGTTACATAAGGTAAAGTGATCTAGACGGCTGAGGTAAGGGTAGGAATTTGCTTTTGTATGCATCCTGTACAAATGTTTGTACAGGTCCATTCAATAAAATAGAATGTTATGTAAAAGCTTATTTTGGGAACTTTATTCTATACTTTGTGATCAACAGACAGACACACTCACAGATGGATGTATGAAAGGCTTTATTTTTGTTAGCTATGATGATTTTCCTCTTACAGCTGATGGGAATACTACATCAGACAAATAAAAAAGTATTTTTAAAAACAGAAATGTGGGCTTAATGACAGGTATGTTTAATACCTGCTTAAAGGAGCAGTATTATGTTTTCCACCCACAAAGGGACATTTTATAGCATGATCAAGTAATTCTGTTACCCTCAGTTGTTACAAAAAGGCTGGATATATCAAATATCACTTAAAAGAAATGTGACTTTTTAAATTAAATGCCTTGAAATTGGATTTCTGTCTATGGCCAGTTGGCCAAAATTCCAGCAAACTGTAATGAAAAGCTTATGGAAAGATACCCAAAATGTTTGATCCAAGCTAAACAGTTTAAATGCATAAAAGTTGGAAATAAATAAACTATGCTGATGTTTGGTAAGTAGAAATAATTGTAAAAATGCTAACTGTCCTAAAACAGGAAAATGTCAGAATGATTTAATATTAGACATTGAGAAAAAAATATGGTTATGTGCCTTTTTATACAGCCTGTGTAAATATCTGGTTTGAACTGTATACAGTATAGTGTTCATCATCTAAATTCCACATTAACTGTATTACATTAAGTCTAGCATTGTCTAGTAGTCCAAGAACACAGAGTGTGAGCACACCTGCAGTACATTTCTCTCTGTGAAGCCGACTTTAGCCACAAATGAAACACGCTACAATTGCTACTCTTCCCACAAACTGGAGGCAGTGTGAAGGCCCAGAGGAGCAGAGAAAGATAATTTGTACGATCCAGAGCTGCAGGATGTGACTGGAGAGCCTTACACACAAGGTAAAACGTCAGATTTGTTAAAGGTCACTGCTGGCCAGTTCCTATCCCCACTCTCCTTGGGTTTCTCTTATTGGCTGCAAAGAGTAATCATGACCTTTTCTCCACTTACACACGCACACGCACACAGAGAGAATGAAGACATGGACCAATACACAAGATGGCCAGTCGCGTAGACTCGCTACACACACCAGACTAACCTTGCACACACACAAACCAGCATGGATTCATGCCAGTATGTGTGTAAACAAGCTTAAACAAACCTCGGCAATCATGATGTCTTTTTGCAGGGGGAGCGAGGCACTAAGGGAGAGCTGGGGACTCCTGGCATTAACAGGGAGAGAGTGTGTGTGTTTCCACTAGGTGGTGACAAAGGTTTTGCTTTTGAAAGCTCAAAAGCAGAAAGGGAGAGATTGTGGTCAGTATCATCCTGCAGCTGTGAAATGTGTCCAAGTCTCGCTCAAAAGGCGTTTACCGTGGCAACGCCAGAGTTCTGGAAGATCCTGTTCAAAATATGTTCCAATGGCATTAATGTTGAACTGAACATGAAACATACAACAGGTTTATCAGTTTGGCGCTGCATACAAAAGCATGGACGTGTGCTTTTAGCCTGTGTGAGCCTGTTGGGGAGCCTTTAGTTTCTCTTGAAGTGCATTCTTAATAGAAATGTTGCTTCACAGTTTAATAATGTATTCACTTTAAAATACTGATAAACACTGAGCTTCACCTGTGTGCGGAAAAGACATGAATTAGACGGGTAGAAACACTGCAATATTTAGATCAGTCAGACATAGATTTGATTATTCTGCACATCGTTTGTGATTCAAAAAATGTGAACTGTTATTTTTTCTACAAATCGTGCGAATATTTCACCTTCTTGTCAACACGTGATTGTGCTTTATGTAGTCGTCCTTGTCGGACTATGTTGACAAAGTGCAAGCCTTTTACCCTCACTTTAAGCTTAACTAGAAAGCCTAATGGCCCATACCTCAACCATCCACCATCCTGAGAAGTCATTCCATGCTGAGCTTGCCTTCCCAGTCCTTAATGCACCCCGAGGAAACGTGCTGGAGGCAATGAGTCCAAATCTCAGCATGGAGGGAACAGAAAGGTGGAAAATGTTGAGAATAAACCTGACGAAAAACTGTCAGAAGTTGAGGTGTTTCTAATTCTGCTCTCTGATCATTGTACAGTCTTTGATCAAGGTCTCATTTTTTGCTGTTTTATTACGTGTGTACACCCCGCGCATACGCAACAACAACACACCCATTTAGGTTGTGCATACGGAGGAATGCAACAGTGTTTAATGCATTTTCAGAGACTTGGTAAAATAACCAAATATGATACCCAACAAAGTATTGGTTTTGGTAAAACATTAAGGTCTTGAGGTCTCAGCTTTGACTTGCAGTACATTCCTAAGACAAAGCCATGCTGAGAGAGTCACAGATTCAATGTGACTGTACCTAAAGATGGTCAAAGACATAGATTGAGGGGGCAAATATGCTAAAGCGAGGGCCATGAGTTGGGGAATACGGAATGGATGTGTTCTGAAGAGAGCTCACGGTCAAAGTTACTTTGGAAATTCTTTTCACAATTTGACTTTGAGAATTCTCCCCAGGTTGTGGGCAATCCAGGAGGGGCTTGTGTGAAATAAATCCTCTATTGTCAGACAAGTCTTCACTGAAACACCCTCACATAGGCACTTAAGGAAGTAAAATAATGTTACTCTACCTACATCACACAAACAATTGACGTGCCATGACTTTCTGTGGGGTCAAAGTTCAACAAAGAGATAAAGAATGAGTGGGTGGAATTGGGTATCTGACAATCCTGAATGGTTTATGTCACTTTGCCAGATACCTGCTCTGCAACACAAATGTGGTCAAACGTATTCACTTTGATGTCCGGTTGAATGAAGCAATAATCTGATCAATTTGAAACTAAATGATGCTGAATAGATGCTTTTGATTAGAACTTGATGGAACTGTGTGAAAGAAGGTGAGACTAATTTTGCAGCCTCCGCGGATGGCTTCTTAAGCAGTTTTATCAGAACCATCCGTACCAACAGAATAGCATTCAAGAGCCAGCCGTTTGGCTTTCACCGGGTTTTGATGCTTACATCCTTAGGCTGACATTACACTAAAAGAGAGTTGTGTGTCTCGTGTGTTTGCGTGCCAGCATGATAATCACAACTGAGTGTCCTGTCATCCTGTATGTGCTGCTTGAAGACAGATACAACAATCAAACCTCTGAATATGCAGCTTAATGTTCACGCTCTCTAAATCCACTGCGTTGACTGCAGCCCAGCCTCCCTGTGACACGCGCTCAAGGCATCAGCAGCGACTCATTCTGTGTGTCACCGCTCAAAATAAATTAGACAAGATGTTGTCCAAAGACTGACTTCCCAATTTCTGCTGGGAAAAAAATAAACAACAATCTGTGGCTTGTGCAGATGAGAGAAGACACGCCATGTTTACATCTGCAGCTTCCTCTTCACCACTTGTATTCCAATGGGAAGTAATAAGTTATTCACATGTAATGTAATAAGATATTCACATGTAACGTAATAAGTAATTCACATGCAGCTCCTTCTTCAAACTCACATTTCAGGGAATCCTAACACGGTTCTATGAAGAACTTATAAGTAATAAGTGTCTTACATGCAGCTAGCATTCAGAAGTAGGGCTAGCTAAGCCAACCACAATTTCAACATTTACATTGGTTTACATTTTTGCTCAGTTGTGAAATAAAGTATAGTGACTAACTGTCACTATACTCTTCTTAAAACAAAGAGACATGCTGTAAGGAACAATTTGCTTAGAGACTACTGGATAGTGTAGGACACAGTAAGTTGCATCTTGGTTTGTTCAACAAGGTGAAGGCTAACAGGTTAGCCAAGCTAAAGGAACAAGATAACATTCCTTCTTATTTAGTAATCTGACGAAGTTTAATATAGTGTAAAAAACCAGTGTACAAAAAGATTTTTTCACATAGATTTTTTTGTGCAGTATTTTAAAGGGTTTATGCAGTAGTTGCAGACTGTAGCGGCTAACTTCCTGTTTGCTTCACTGGAGGACGTAACAGAACAATTTGACTTTGCTACTTGATCAACAAAACAATGGTGTTTTTTTTTTTTTTTACCCTAAACGCCAGAAACTCTGTGAAAGTGCGCAAGACAGGAACTCTGAGTTCAAGTTGTTCTTCTGACATTTCGGTTTTGTTTGGCGGTGTGAAGAAAGTCAAACAGATACTGCAGGCAGGATGAGTTTCTGGCTGGAAGCAAACAGGAGAGTAACTGAAGGGCTGCCATCTTGCACTGCAAGTCGGGGAGGGCCTGTGCTTTCAGCAAGGCTGCATGAAGCTCAGAGGGGAACAGCAGCTCAGGAAGCTCCCTGCAAAACTGTTTGATGAGGGTAGCGATATCAAACCATCAGTGCTTTGTAAACTGTAGCAAACAGACAAAGAGATTAGATTAAGCATTTAGTCAGCATTTTGCCAGTCGTGTGACCACAAAGTGTGACAAGCAAACAAAGTAATTCTCATAAAAGAGCACAGAAGATTTTATGTTTCACTGCTACACCATGTTCACGTCTGCTCATATCTTTTCATATCTGGTTAGTCTCTTTTACTGCCATATTTCAGGAAGGAATGCTTGTTTAATGGACATCACCATTTTGGTGCTTGAGCTAAATGGAGGTCCAGGGCCACCAGTAGTACTGTTGACATCTGATCTGAAATTTTAAACTGCTTCCTATAAAGATCATTTAGTAAAAAGCCTAGAGAGTAACTGTCTGTTCTATAGTTTTAGGCAGGATGATACATAACCATTCGGGGTGACATGTCATCATCCATCTATAACTGTGTTTCTTATTGATATTTTTGGGGCCAAATGTCATTTAAAATGACTTATCTGCTTTGAAAAATCAAACAGGTGACTCTCATCGATTTATATGTTACATTTTTAAGGTTTTGATGTGTTCTGATTTTCAATACAATAATTAACATTTAAACTTCAGTACAATATCAGGTAACATGGATAAGAAAAAAACTCCATCCATCCATCCATCCATCCATCCATCTTCGCCTCCAGAGGCAGTTTGATCCACAAGGATTATCATCAGAACATCAGATAAGAAAAAACATATCCGAAATTATAATTTCTGATTTTAAAGCTGACATGAACAACATGAAGGTTAAAGTTGTTGTGTTTTAACAGTGTGGCATGTGAGCACCAAACAAGCCAACCATTTCCATGTGCATAACACCATTTCAGTTTTTCCGTTTATCTGACTTATCACATGATTTATTATTTTACATGCCATTCTGTGACAGCAGCTTGTACAAAACGAAGCTAGATGCAGAACTCTCTCTCTCTCTTGACCTGCATCATTTGTTTCCGTCACCTAAATGATTAAAAGCGGTTAAAAGCTGCCAGGTTAAGGAAGACGTTTGCAGAAAAAAAAAGAGAAAATGTTTTATTGAAAATGGAACACACTCTAAAACTTACATAACTTTCACTATTTCAATGAACTTTTGGTAAATGTGCCCACATAAACGAGAGCAGGAGAGCCACACATCAGTGTTTTTGAGAGAGAAGAGAAACAAGCATCAGAGAATGCACTTAAAAAAGAAAAAAAAAAACTGAAATGTTTTGAATGTCACAGGTTTTGATTGAACGAACGGTTCAGACCCAGCAATGCAGAGCAGCAAGAATAGCTCCTCTGACATACTGTCTCAGCCTTTCATATGTAAGAAGTTTCTTACAGTCTCTCTCCTCTCCTCCCACCCCCTTCCTTCCTGCTCTCTTTTCTTTTTTCGTCAGGGCAAAGCGGGACCCAGGGGATGGAAAGGAAAGGTTTGTCGAATTAGACTTTGCGGTATTAGATATAATCCATTCTGTCTTATTCTGTGCCGCAGTGAGAAGCCCTGTCAAGCCTGCATGGCTGCTATAGAAGACTTATTGAGCCAATACTCTATGCTTGGGGAAATCTGGCCCCCGGGGTGAAAAAGAGAAAGAAAAAAAAGAAGAAAAAATGTACATCACACGAATCGTCCTTTTTTGCACACATCTAAAATGTCAAACCCTTTAATGTCTGCAGAAACATATAGAAATGCAGAGTCACAAAGTTGCTGCCATTTAAAGGAAGTTAAAAAAGTATTGCTTGACTTAACATACTTTTTTGATCTCTTGTGAAAAACCAGCAGAGCAGAATAATGCTTAGTTGACTGTATGCTAAGCCTGTGTGGCTCGTGCTACTGTACCATACTTTGTTGAATTGCATATTTACTGTAAAACAGTGTTAAGAAGTCTACATGCTCTGGTTATTTTCCAGTAATCGGAGTCCCCTAGGGGACATGGACGATTTTTCTTTCTTTTGCGTTACCTTGCAATAGGCTTTGTGTTCTCTTGCACTAATGTACCTATCACTTCATGCGGCATGACTGAATACTGTAAGCTGCTATTATATAAGGTATTCATAAGGTTTTTCCATGTATATTAATATCTCATTGTGAAATATCTGAAGTTTTATTTTTTTTTTTCTACAGGATAGAATTGCGCCACAAACCTATGATATAAACAGAAACTTTCCATAAGTAGGAAAGAAATAAAAAAATACACCCAAATTATTTGGACTATTTCTGAGTCACGGGGTAATAAGTCATCTAACAGTTTTGAATGTGTCTCTTTTGTGTTGGTCTGATTGGTTTAAAGCGACGTTTTCATGTGCAAATCCATCTCAGCCTTACACATGCAGTGAATAAATCGATTTTCAGTCATTGTTTTGCACCAAAGAGTTAATAATAAACATGTTTTCACTGAGGCTCTTTAAATGTGTATATATTTTATATTTCAAATTGGCATTTGTGACTGTATACAAAGGTGACCAGCAAATATTTCAGTAAGCATATTGCGAGGGAACACAAAATAAACATTTTTCCCCTAGGGGGCTTCGTACCAATATACCATAATACAGTCCAGTACAGTTAATAAAATCTAGTAAAGTTATCAACTGGATTCCATCACACTCAGTTATTTTATAAATGACATGCCGATGACTTAAAAGTTATCTATAAATGAAAGCAGTGGACAGATATGTCAAAGTTAGCACAAAGTCCGTTAAACAACTCTTAGTTTTATCATTACTTGGCGATTGCGCTGAATCTCACCCAGTCTGAGCCGTGAGTAGCTGTTGTTGTGCATTATTGAACATGCGCTGTGATTGGTGCAGCCACTATATAACCTACTGACAGGCCATTAAAAATAGATATACGAAATTATCTGCTGGGCCATTTATAATTGAGTTGTGAGTTGGACGTGGCCGGCGGGCTTCGAGCTGGACGTGGCTGCTGTGATGTGTTGCTTCCGTTTCAGTGAAAAAAGGAGAAAAAAAAAATATAACTCTGAAATATGGACATGGGGATAGTGCTCACTGCCTTACTATACCAAAATATGACAAATGTGGGATTTTTTTTTTTTTTGAAGATAACCGATATCTTCATGAATCCTATAATGTTTTTTTCATTTATTCTTTTTTTCAGTGTACGAGTAAAAGGGGCCTCCTGGGCCTCCACATGATGGAAGGGACATAGGCTAGTGATGGATGGGGCATAGGGTGTAGTTTTGTTTCTCGGCCATGATGGGTTTCCCAGAAAGCGTTAGCTGAAACTCATCCTTGTATACATGCTCCCATAGATGTTAGAATAAGCAAGACAAATGGGCTGACTACAGTCACTTATCTAGTGGCAGCACTAGGTGACTTATGTTCCATAGTGAAGCCGATGCGGCTGTCACTGTGTGTGGGTTACATGAAGATGGAGGAGGCCTATGGAGAAGTTCCTGTAAACGGCAGGACTCAGAGGAAGGCGATATTCCCAGTCCCAGCGAGGATACGGCTGAATCCGGGTGTAATCATGCGCTTTGGAGCAAAACCCCTTCTCATACGAGAGTCGTCTCCAGCTCCATGTCGTTTTGCATTCGGTTATGTTTTGGTTCCCCGCTACACGTAGCTAGAAGGGAAAGCAGCTGTAACATGGCTATTTAGGACCCTCAATCAATTACTGCTGATAAAAACTAAGGAGCTATTTAAGTGATGAATGCCTGTGTAAGAGACAGAAATGCATAAAGCGCTCTACACAAAAGGGATGAATAGCTTCTGTTGCCATTAGTCATTAGCAGCTGTAACTGATGGCCAACTTAGAGAAAGTTGAAATAATCATCAAAATACAAAATAACAAGTCAATAGCTTTTATAAGAACAGCTTGATTGCTGTAATGTAAATAAAAAGTTTATGGAAGGTCATAAATTATTCTCAGCATGACACTTTCTTAATAAATGAATGAAAACAAATTAATGCAGTTTTTCCAAAATTGATACTCTTTTGTATTTTTATTATGGTTTGAGAAATACTTGTCTCATCCCACCAGAAACAATCTTCATGGTCTGTATAGTGTTTAACCATGTTCAGTGAGGGAAATGAATCATTTCTGATTTAACTCCACCGCCTCCCAAGGAAATGTTGCCTAATCAACTGTAAGGAGAATTCTAAAACTATCCGGAATTCGGTGAATTACAGTGTGTCATCGTAGACAAGAGTTCAGACTAATTTTAGTGCTAATTTCTCAAAAAATAGAGTCAAAGCTACACAAATTAGTTTGCTGTACCACATAAAATAGATTGTTAAACAATAAAACAAAGGTGAGAGAATCGGTAGCGTAAACTCATCTGAAGGAGAGTTTTATGATTTATTGCCACTTAAAATTCAGAGCTATAGACTAGTAAGTAGCCTGGAAACACTGACTCCAAATAAATTAGCAACCAAATATTACTTATAAAGTGAGCCCATTAATTCATTTCACTAATTCCGTATTAACATACGCAGACCGTCCCTCTGTTTTGCCACACTCCGTATATATGTGTGGGTAAGCTGCAGCACAACCAATCAAATTAACAGGATTTAGAAACTTCTAAAAACGCGGCGAGGCTCCGGGGCTGGGGGAACAAGAGATGAAATAAGCTTCCGCGAATAATTTCTTTTGACTACATACATTATGAACTTTCAAGTTAAAAACGAAGTGCAACTTGCAAAACATGCAAGAAGAGAATATCGACTGGAGATGCAACGATGTCCAACTTTGTCCAGCATTTGAAGCTTCACAAAGGTCTGTAGGTGGTACTTTCTTTGGCTGTCAGATAGCTGACTTTAGCTAATTTTGTGTTATTAGCAAGTGTACTCCGGGCTATGTTGGTGATACCGCTTAGATTTAATTGTATGCTATGATTTCTCATAAATCCGGTCCTTCAAATGCCTCTAGCCGGTGGACAGTGAGTGGGACTCCGTGTCAGAAAGCAAGATCTGGACCTGAACTCAGGGCAGAAAGTTTCTCTCTGTCCCCCTCATAATGCTGAACTGTGTCCAGTTCCATCATAGGATGGATGATGTATTTGAAGGCATCTATGTAAGGAAATTATATTGCCAATAAATAGATTGTTTACTGCAGTCAGTAAACAATATATTGTTTACTGACTATAGATTTAATCTATTGTTATAGCAGACACTGCGCCTATCCGCCTGTCGATCTCCTGCTCCCTTCTTCCATCATTCGTGAACAAGGTCCCGAGATACTTGAACTCCTCCACTTGGGGCAGAATACACCCCCCTGACCTGGAGAAGGCACTCTACCCTTTTCCGGCTCAAGACCATGGCCTCGGACTTGGAGGCACTAATCCTCATCCCAGCCACTTCACACTCGGCTGCCAACCGATCCAGCGAGAGCTGTAGATCACGACCTGATGAAGCCAACAGAACCGCATCATCTGCAAAAAGCAGAGATACGATCCAAGGCCACCAAAACAGATCCCCTCAACACCTTGACTGCACCTAGAAATTCTGTCTATCAAAGTAATGAACAGAATCGGTGACAAAGGGCAGCCCTGGTGGAGTCCAACTCTCACTGGGAACGAGCCCGACTTACTGTCGGCAATGCGGACCAAACTCTGACACCGGTCATACAGGGGCCTGACAGCCCATATCAAAGAGCCCAGAGAATATTCCCAGAGAACCCACCGTAGGGTTATAACACCTTATACAAGTCCACAAAACACATGTAGACCAGTTGGGTGAACTCCCATGCACCCTCCAGGACCCTGCTGAGGGTGTAGACCTGGTCCAGTTTTCCATGGCCAGGACGAAAACCACACTGCTCTTCCTGAATCTGAGGTTCGACTATCCGACGGACCCTCCTCTCCGGGACCCCTGAATAGACCTTGCCAGGGAGGCTTGAGAGTGTGACCCCACAGAGGGTGTGCTCCTGTAATTGGAGCACACCCTCTCCAATTACAGGAGAGGGTGTAATTGGATGTCCATGCAATATTGCATGGACATCCAATTACACCCTGTAATTGGATGTCCATGCAATATTGCATGGACATCCAATTACACCATGTAATTGGATGGACATCCAATTACATGATGACACGGGGTCCCGATGTCCATGCAATATTGCAGAGTCGCGCTAGCTAACACAACCCTACAACATCCAGAGCCTTAAGAAACTCCGGGCGAATCTCATCCACCCCCGGAACCCTGCCACTGAGGAGCTTTTCAACCACCTCGGCAACCTCGTCCCCTCATATTGGAGTTGCTGTCAACTCCAATACAAGTGGAGTTGACAGCTCTCTGGGACTTTAATGTTAGTATTTACATAAAACAATGAGACAGAAAAGCCGTACCACGCATCTCGCCCAATAAAAATTAAACATAACACACCCACCCCATCCAGCAACTTGGATTTTATATTACCATTATGAAATATGACAACTGTACTGCCAAATTAGGAGTCCTTAGACATCTAAAACTTGTTTCTATAGATTTCTTAACATAACATTTCTACCAAGAATAACAGACCATGACTTCACCATGTGAAAAAAACTGAAGTTTACAGAGGTTTATGTTTGGTGGATTAGGGGATTTTTTTAAACTCAGATTTGTACAGCTCTGGTTGAGTAAACTAATGAACAAAAAAAACCTGTGTTATCTTTTTACACCTCCACAACACGTTTAGTTTCAGTTTTTCTAGTTAGAATTTTGATTTGACTGCCCTAATTTTGATGACTTATCTAAATCCAGTGGGTGTTTAGTTCTGATCTGTACTCATCTCCCACCACTTTAACCATAAGTTAAATGATAAGGCTTAAAAAACAACCTATGGTTTTCACTGATGCCGACCTTAGACTTACTAAGGTCGGCATCAGACATTTCGAGACATTTCCAGCTGCCTGTCTCTGACTTTTGAGTCTCAGTGTATCAAAGTCATAATAAATAAATCCTTTACACCACATTATTCTAACTGATGTTTTATCATATATTAGCTATTCTGCTGCAATTTAGTATTTGTGGGTTTTTCTTCTTTAATAAAAAAAAAAATGAAAATTTACGTTGTGCCATTTTAAACTTTTGGATAAATATGGAGACATTGGGGTTCAGTTTTTCTTTTAGTTATAGGAAGATCCTATCAGGTACAGGAGCAGCAGAAATAGGCAGTTGTAAAAGGAAAGCAGGAAAACAGAGAGAGAAAGAAAAAACTAGTTTATTAAAATTAATTTCTCCAATGTGTCAGAGTTGGCAGACATCTGGTCAAATTCAGAAAATTCAACGTAACAAAAAACAGAAGAAATGCTGTCAAATGCAGCAAAGAGAAAACAAGAAGGGAGGCAAAACCATTTGCAACTGATGTCACCATGATGTCAACGCAGATACCATCAAGATGTCCCACCAGAAAACGAAACCAAACAAACAAATTGCTCCATCAGTCCTTCGGTGCTAATGTATAAAAAATTGAGTTGGTGGTGCATACTTTTAACACAGATCATAAACCTATGACATATAGAAAGCACAGAATGTTCTTCATTTGATTAGCAGTGCTAATAAAATATGCTCTACAAAGAGCATAACCACATTCTTAATTCCTTAACTTGTTTACTTTGCAGAGGAGAAACACATGTAGAAACATTTTCCCATCAGATCATATGCAACAGTGCAATCAAAAACACCACATCTACCGGTTAGAGTACCGCAGTGAAGTTAGTTTCAAGTTGGGTATTCGATATTCGCGCTCCGCGGAGCAAGCGGCGTTTATCTCATGGTTGATCCGATTTATGAACGCTAATGTCGGCCAGCCGTTCTCCACCGCTCCCTCCCCAAGCGCTCGGTTGTTCACTTAGGGACCGTCAACAAGTTTCCGAATTAAACACTGCTATCAGACAAATGTCAATAAATGCCTTTCCTTGTGACCAGCTGACATATAAAGTGCTAATTCATGCTTTTACATGAGACACACTACATTTTATTGAATTTTAAAGTCATATTCAATATTTAAAAAAAAATGTATATTAAATAATATAATGTTTTCTTCAATAACTCCCAGGTCATGTGACCTATTGAACCATAATCAGTGTGAAATTGTTCTCCTAAACAGGAGAGATGAGGCATACTCATTTGTTTTTTATTGTTTAGTAATTTTTTTAGTCCAAATTTAGTATTTTTCGTCAATAGCTCCCAGGTCATATGACCTATTGAACCACAATTAGTGTGAAATTGTTCTACTAGTCTGTGTAGATGACTAGTAGAACAAAACTCATTTGTTTTTCATTTTAACTCATTTTTAATTTTTTAGCAATTTTAGTCCAAATTTTGTATTTTTCGTCAACAGCTTTCAGGTAACGTGACACAATTACTTCAAATCAATGTGAAAGTATTCCAGTACACTGGATAGATCAAACATAGTATTAACAAAAAAAGTAGCATTAATACTACTTTAATGCTAGTATTAAAGTAGTAATTCTAGCATTACTACTATTTTCTAACTATGTTAGAAAATATTTGGGACAATAATAACAATAATAAATATGGTTTAAAGTTTGCATATTAATTGCACAATAGACATTTCCAGCTGCCTGTCTTTGACTTTTGAAATTCTGCGCTCTTCATGTTTAGGTACAGGGCATGGAGCCATCTGTCATATATATATATATATATATATATATATATATATATATATATATATATATATACACACACACGTGTGTGTATATACACTGGGGGGAAAAAGTATTTAGTCAGTTACCAATTGTGGCCTCTCTCAACTTAAAAAGATGAAAGGCCTGTAATTGACATCATAGGTAGACCTCAACTATGAGAGAAAAAATGAGAAAAAAAAAGTTCAGAAAATCACATTGTCTGATTTTTAAAGAATTTATTTGCAAATCAGGGTGGAAAACAAGTATTTGGTCAATAAAGCATTGATGTTCTGGGGCTGGCGGCGGGCAACACGGACTTTCAACTTTTCCATGGGTTTCCATGGGATTGAGATCTGGAGACTGGCTAGGCCACTCCAGGACTTTGAGATGCTTCTTAAATCACATTGTCTGATTTTTAAAGAATTTATTTGCAAATCAGGGTGGAAAACATAATAAATTTGTGAGGGCAGGCTCTATATAAGCTTGCAGAATCATTGGACCAATGAATTACTTGAACTGTCACGATGTATTTGGCACAAAGAAATCAACACTTCGTGTTCCCCAGTGAAAGCAGCGAGGTATGTTTTGATTTGTTATTGTAATTTTAAGTTTTGTATTATGATGTTTGTATTTGTTTAGTTTTCAATGTTACTGAGATGATTATGGTGACTGATGATGATGGTTGATCTTCATCAAATAAAATAAAAACACTGAAATTAACTCGCCGAGACTGGCTGAGCAAGAGCTGACAAGCTGCCACTATAGGTATATATATATATATATATATATATATATATATATATATATATATATATATATATATATATGTGTGTGTGTTTATATATGTATATATATATAGATATAGATATATAGCA
>CAEGAE010059603.1:0-10179 GCA_903067095.1 Girardinus metallicus
AACGTGACCCCAGTGCCTGAGTAGCGGCTCATTGGAACTTTATTGGATGTTTGGTTTGACAAACAATCGCCACTACAGTAATATTTAGCCAGTGACGGAGTCTCAGGGCAGCAGATGCTCAGGCTGGATACAAACGACACCCAAACATGCTGAAGGTCACGGAGTGATGGAGGAACAGGGGAGGCGTTTTACAATCATCCCCAATATCTGGTGAAAAGTCCAAACGGACAGCAGCGGCCAGTAAGTCCTTCTGACCAGAAAACCAATAGAGTCGCCGTCACCTTGCATCAAATATTCATTTGCTACACTTGTTTTATAATTAGAATCGACCTCTTCTCCTCCTTTCTGCTGAGGTGTTGGAACGTGGCGTCGAATCCGTGACGGCGAACTTAGAGCTTGTAGATGAGCTGATAAACCAAATAATCTGTCGTCTCCTCGCTGTAGCTTCAGATCTGCCTCCTGAAAAATCAGAAAGGTGCGAGAGAAATCAGAGGAAAATCTGGTTTCTTTCTGTTTGTGTTGATTGCTTTGAAGTTTAGTAGGGCTGAAACGATTAATTGGATTCATCGTGATTAATCAGTTCTTAAAATAATGGTCTACTAATTTCGCAATTGATTAATCATTAACTTGGGAATACGGACTAAAAAAGGTTATTTGCTGAAAGTAGAACACACTCAGAGCCGTAATTAAACCAGAACGGTGCAAAAATATGTACATATTTTGCATTTAAGAAAAAACAAAACCTTCTTTGACTGCATCCTTAACTACAAATGATCTGCACACACTAAAGAAATACTATGTTATTACCTGTTAGTCCATAAAATGTTTATTTTAAGTAAAATTAATGTTTTATTTACATTTTCTTAATGTATTCCTAATATTCTTTATTTATAAAATATCTTAAATGAAAATCTGCAGAATCTGATTAATCGTCAGAATAATTGATTACTAAACTAATCGTCAGTTGCAGCGCTAACCTTTAGGGCTTCCTAATCACATTTCATTCTGCAAATATTATTGACAAGCCTGAAGAAGTTGGTTTGTATTTATTTTGATAAGAAATGTACTTTATTTACCTCGACAAGCTTTAGTTGTGCATTTGAATCGGTCAGTTTCCAGCTTTATTTAGCTTTAAAATAACCAAACCAGTTTCCATTGATTCGTCTTGATATGTTTTTAAAATGTCTCAAAGTATTTCTGATATTGTATTAATTAAAGCTCCAATAGTTAAATGAAAAATCTGCAGAATGTGCCACTTTTTAAATCTGATTAATCGATTAATCGTCAAAGTAGTCTGATTTGCGTTTACCGCAATAAGAAATGGCTCTCTTTACCACAACAAGCTTTATTCGTGCGGTTAAATCTTTCCATTTCCAGTTTTAAAATCTCTGACCCTGTTTGCATTGATTGCCTGTGAAAAAGTAAAAGTGTTTCTGCTGGTAGAAAGTAAAGCAGCTCCCACTCTGCAGGATCGCAGGAGACATTCCAGCTGCGGCGGCTGCATCACCACGGATAAAGCCACTTTAATGAGTCTGATCTGAACGGAAAACGACGCTTAACGAGACACGGCAACCGCACGGTCTGATTCCACCCCACGTTCGCACGGCTGCACAGGAGACGGAGCCGATTACGTCCTAATTAAAGCCCGGCTAAACCTGCAACCCGGCAGAATCACGCGTGAAAGCAGCGACACCCTGAGACGCCACGTCTCCCACGATCATTTTTTTCTTCACATTTTGGTTTTTAGGCAGCTGCACCATGTTGTAACGTCTTTAAAGTCAAACCTTTCCATCAATTGGGTTTTCAGGAATCCTTATTCAAGACCCAATAAACCATTAAAAAATGATTTAATGGAAGAATATAAATTGTGTTAGTATTTAAAAACAACTTTAAATTCAAACTCTCACTCTAAGGACAAAATTTTACCAAGTATTTTGTGCAAATATCACACTTGAAATAAAACAAAACTAATTTACAAGTAACTTTTCAGCAAGATATCGGAGCCAATGAGAAAATAGTTTTGTTTTATTTCATGTGGATTAAGACGCTTAAACTGGAAATTAGACCAAAAATTCCTGGTAAAATGTTGTATTTTTTCAGTGCAAAAATGCAAAATCTTACCAAGTATTAATTGTGCAAATATCTTGGTACACTTGAAATAAAACAAAACTAATTTACAAGAAAGTTTTTGGCGTAATACAGGAGCTCATTTTAAATCAATCATTTCTTAGTATAGATGAAAAATACGAGTTTAACTGGCAGATTATTTAACTGGAAAAATGTCTCATATGTGAAGTAATCTGCTAGTGAAATAAGTACTTTTTCATCAATACTTATTTAAAACAAGCTCCTACGTCGCGCTGAAAAGTTACTTTAAAGTTACTTTTGTCTCGTGTGTAATAACAGACCAAAAATACTTGGTAAGATTGTGTTTTTGAAGTGTAATGTCAAATTTAGTCTTCACACATCCTGGAGAACAATTTTTCAAAACCCAATAGACGATTAAAAGACAATTTAGTAGCAGAATATAAAGAAATAAGGTTAAAAGTTTTAGCTTTTAAAAACATGAGGAACTTTAGGTTCAGCCTCTGGATCTCCTGCTTGTCGTCTGCCACCATTTCAGAGCTCAGTCTTTAATCCCGCGCCATGATTGCAGTTTTCAGTATTTAATATCCCCTCTGCACACACACACAGCAGAAACCTGCACACATCTGTCGCAAAAGGCCACACAAGCTAACCAAACACCTGACACACTTCCACGCGCTCCATCGACGTCACTCGTTTCAGCACTCAAAGCCTCTTATGCAGCGCTAAGCTCTCAGAGTCAGAGATGGAAAACTGCAATATTACAAATCACACACACATCTGCGTCAATAATGAATTTCCTGTTTGTTAGCCGCTTCCCCTCTTCATTAAACGACTTATTCATTCCAGTTGTCTGCTGTTTATCGGTTGTGGAGGGGATGATTTCCTCTAAATGAAATTGCTGCTTTGAATCTGTCCGAATTTGTCAAATTAGCGGTGAAAAACGATGGCGGGGCTGAAGGGTCTGAGCCGGAGCGTCACGGCGGATCAGAGCTCTGGCTGGCCTGCGACGTTTTTTTCATCTTTTTCCGAGTTTCCTCTTCGTTTTCCCAGATGTGTTTGTGTTTGTTTGAGATTTTACAATCATCTGAAGTTGTTTGTTTGGATCTGAGTCTGTGCCAGACAGATCGTTGTATCGCAGACTCTCAGGCCGAGACAAAGCTGCAGCTGAACATCGAAATCTTTTAGTGGAATTTTTAAAATACATTTTTACATCCTGTTGAGGTGGACACATTTTGCTAAATGTAAATTTTGTATTTCTATTTGGGTTTTTACTGCTTCTAAAAAAACGACCTAAGCGCTTAAAAAAAAAAAAAAAAAACACCCAACTGTTTTTGGCAGTAAGTTCGTGACCTTTGGTGTCTGGAAAATGAATGGTTTCAAGACCCTCTGGAATGTAATGTCACAAATCAGCCGGTTACCTAGCAACCCCAGCGGAATTCTGCCCGTTACCTAGCAACCCCAGCTGAGCTCCAGCAAGTTTGGTCAGCCGGTTTTACCGCCGTATGCGCTGCACAGTGGCTGATGGAAAATCAAATCACTCCAGTTGTACAGGAGGCTCTACTAATGCTTTTCAGAGCTGTACATTTGTGCAATTGTACGTCTGTTTGGAGCCATTTTTACGTGCCACTGTAAATGTTGAGTTGGGGGCGTGTTTGGTTATTTGGATTTAAAGAGATGGGCCATAAAACAGCTGAAATAGGCAGACCGAAACCTCGTTATCTCAGAATGACTTTGTTCAGAAAATGTAATGAACATGTTTTCTGGTGACTCAGGAAACTTTGGAATAAATCTGCAGCATTAAATTGTGCATGAACATAATTCCAAGGCAAAAACACACCAGTGATAACAATTTAAAGCCTATAAGTCATCAGTAAAAAAGTTATTAGCAGCTGGAGAACATTTAGAAAAGTTTAAAATTTTTCAAGGACAAAAACAAGAAAGTGTAAAATAAACTCCGACGCTCTTTCTCAGGTTCTGCAAACCTGCAGGAGTGGGAAATGTTACATTTCATGACTGGACATTTGGGAAAAACATTTAATTTGTTTGAAAAGTCGGAAGGAAAGGCATCTTCATTTTTTTTTTTATTTTTTTTTTTTTAAATCAGCAACTTGAGTTAAGTTTTGAAAAATTCAGCTGGATGAACCAGAAATCATCTGGAAGAGCTTCACTCACGGTGGGCGAGGGATAACAATACGGGTCAGATGGGCTGAATAAATGTGATGTCATCTGTCCTAAAAAAGGACAAAAGGGCCCAATTTATGAATCTAAAAACAATATTAGCCTGTATTAAACAAATGATAGAGTTGATGACATGATGTAAACTAAAAATGTAACAAAATTCTTAGATTGAAGCGAATTTAGTGCAGATAAATCTGGGGAATAAACATTTTTCTACTGCAAAACGTCAACAATTTATCCCAGTTTGTTTGAGCAAAATAGGATCAACCTTTAAGTATCTGTCTTTTAAAACTCAGAAATATTACAAGTCAGTCTTCAGTTTTATGTTTTTGGTTTTTTTTGTTGTTTGTTTCTGTTGCTGCAAAGGTCGAATTAAAAGTGACAGAAGCTCATTGCTTCCCTGCTAAGTGCCTCCCTGAGTGTGTTTCTGTGTTCGAAGGCCTCCGCCGGGATTTGAACCCTGAACTCCAACTCAAGCGGAAAGAGGCGCGCCTGCCGGCGCGGCGCTAACGCCGCCGCAGTCACCTCAGAGTCTGCTTTCGCTTCACATGTGGCGGCTAACAGGCGTTTGCCGTTAGCTTCGGTCATAAATGTTTGACCTGAAAGAGGCGAAGAAAGTCACGGGTCCAAGAGGAATGATTTACTGAAGCTTTGAACACAGGAAGCGTTATATTCTGGTATTCCTGGGCGGTATGAACTTAAAATATTCTGATTAAAAAAATAATATTTTTAAGTAACTTATTTTTAGAGATGAAGAAACCAGTCGATTCTGTAGAGGAACTATTTGTTTGGAAACGAAGCGGACGCACGCGCAGCCTGGCTGCAGAAAGAGCCGGCTGGCCTCTGGACGCTCACTGGTTGCCATGGTTACCAGCATTCGTCTCGCTGTTTTAGCGATAGCTAGCATGTTGTCAGTTCTTGCACTTCAGCTGTTTATCAGAGTGATTAAATAAGTTATCCTGCCCAATTGACGTCAATGAATCGCATAACGAGATGTCGATTGGTTAATCCGTCTGCAGAGAACCACAAATCCTAATCCCGGCGATTCTGAATCGATTCAAAATGCTCAAAGATCGATTTTAATCTGCTTCATGTTTTGTAAAAAATTATATTGAATAACTCTTTGATAGGTTTTTTTTTTTTTTTAATTTAAGATAGTTTTTTCACAATAAATGATAACGTGATAAATGTGCACAGCTGTGCACAAAAGATACGTTTTGTCCATAATTTATCTTCCGATAAATAAACAAAATATAATTTTTCTGCGACTTTTCATACAGAGGCTTTAAGGCTGGACGTTTCATATCAGTCGGTATTGATAATTATTGATTGGATTCTTATTTTAAATACCTGAAATACTGACAAGCTGTTGGTGTGACCTTCCCTGATCAGACTGTTGCTAGGCAACCAAAGTTGGAGGAACTTGAAACTGCTTCCCAGCCAGAAGGTTGTTGCTAGGCAACCAAAGAGAGAGGGAGAGAGAGAGTCAGTTGATTCCACCAAGCTAGCTTAGCTAAAGCCTTTTCTCTCCCAATGAATATCCTATATATTGAATATGCTACCGGAGGTATTGATCTTTCGTGATATATTTGGTTATTGATTTATTGCCTGGCACCAAAGCGCCTTAAATCTCCATTCTGCTCGTCCTGTTTGTTCTGTTGTTTGACTGAAACTTGATCGTTAAAGACGACGCAGTGGAGGATCGACGTCGTCGTTTCCTCCGCTGTTGCGCTCAGACTTTTAATAAGGCAGAGCTCAGGGGGCCGTAAACGGAACGGCAGGAATATGGCCGACTAACCCGCAGATCAATGCGGAGCTGAGTGAGCGTTTGCGCCTTTATTTATTTATCTCCGATCGCGGCGCTCTGTAACTGTGGCGGATCTCAGCCGGAGTGTGTGTGGCGGGCGATGCGTGCCCTTGGGAAGCGCTGCTTTAATGCTGCCTGTCAGTGAAATATGACGGTCATAAAGCCTTTCAAACACTTTCGCTAACTCTCATTGCTGCAGAGTACACACACACACACACACACGCACACGCACCCCCCCCCCCCCACACACACACACACACACCCACACGCCCTTGAGATGATCACTGCAGATAAACACTGCAGATCGCTGAGCAAATGTTTACATGCGTTTTGGTTTTTAACGCCGTTTTATGCGACTTTATCCTTCATGCTTTTCACTTCAGTCCAGTTTGAAACAAGCAGATGAGCAAAAATATTCACGCAATTCTTACTGGTCCCACTGGTGGAGATGCGTTAAAAAAAACAGAAATAATTTCCTCTGAGTACAGCGGCTGAATCTCATTCCTAAAAATTATTTTAACATAAAATGTTCCTGTATTTGGATCAAGATTCTTTTGTTTTAAATGTATTTAGTTTATTCTTTTATCACATTAAGTTCATTAGAACCAAACCAAACCAGTGTTTCCAGAAATAAACCAGTTAATCGCACGATAAATTAAGACTCGATATTTTACATTTGGACGATTTATTGTTTTTCTCTGGATGATAAAATCTTCAGTCTGGTGATTTGTTCTCAGCTACTGGACCCCCTGGGGAGAGACTTCATAATTCATTTTATTTATTGTTTTGTTTATTTATTTTGGATACTTACAATATTTCCCAGTTGCAGAGCTAAATATTCATTAGAATTTAAAGTTTACTGATCTTTGACAATGTGTTCTTGTTATATTTTTTGAAAATTGTATAAAAACAATAATAACACTGTTTATCGCTGTAACTTGTAACTTGAAAAATGTGTTATCCTGACATTCCTACTAAGTTTTTGTTAAATGTTAAATTTGTGTCTTCTAATTTTGAATCTGATTCATTACTTTAGCACAAATCCAGTTAAATTTCTCCTATTTCATCCGTCTCCAATCCGTTGGCTGTTCCTCAGATTTTGACTCACTTGGTTGAATACTTTTGACCTCATGGTCCCTGATGTCTCCCTTCCAAAACACCCAAGATTTTCCTGAGAAGTCGGACATTTTCGTCTCGCCGCCGCCGCTTTGGCGATAAATCCGGCGACCTTGACAGAAATCTCATTTCACCTCCAGAGGCGATTTTTAAAAACGACCCACAGTCGCTTACGAGTGACGTTTCATCCAGGATAAAAACGATTTACTAATAAAAATCTGATATTTCAAGATTAAGGACTTGCACTGGAGCGTTTTTGCAGATAAAAATAAAGCATCTGATTTATTGTCTCTTCTTCTTGCTTCATAAATCAAACCCACACCTCCAGCCTGGAGCCGCTGTGATGAACGGGAATCACTTGGAGTCGGCCCGATTCTTTCATATTGGACACAAACGGAGGGAGGAGAGGCGAACGGTCAAACCCGTGTATATTTCACAAAATAAACTCCAAAAGATGTATAGTTTTATCTCGGCAAACAAAAAAACCCACGTTGGGGATTTTTGCAGTGTTTTGGCTGCAGCCAAACAGAAAATAAAAACACTGGTGGTCGTCTGGGTTTTCATTATAGTTTGGTTTTGACTTTTTATTTGTCTAATTCAGTTGTTTTAATACGTCCTCAGAATGTGTTTGCCAGTTTTTATTAGTTATTACTAGTCAACTATTTCTTAGTTTTAGTTTTTTCATACTTTTTGTTAATTTTTAGGTTCAGAATTCAAAAGAAGGTAAAAATATTGAGATTGTTTACATTGACTGGGTAACAAACACTGAACAGGAGATTCAATTTAAAAAAAAATTTATTCAATTACTCTTGGATAACCAACTGACGTTTTCTCCCAGTTTTGCTGCCGCCATTTTGTGGACCAGCGTAGCCGCTAGTAGGATTATCATAATTTACTGGCAGCTGAAATTAGCCGCTTGTGTGAGAAAGAAAAACAAATCGATTTCACATCAGTTTGAAAGTCTAATAAATAGATTCAGGAACAGAAAAACAGGATGTCTGTAATTTCAGTATGTTTTATAAACGTAAGACGTAGTTCCAGTTAGTCACAGTTTGCCCTTATTTATCACCGTTTTTATTTGTTTCAGCTATTGAAAATGTTTTCTCAGTTTCAGTTTTTGTAATTTAGTTGTAGTTCATTATAATAACATTGCTGAGGACCCTTCATGTTATTACAGCTGGAAACTAGAGATTAGGCCTTAAATCTGGGTCTGAACCTACAGAGACGCATAAAGACGGTTACAAAGTCGGCCTTCTGTCACCCGAACGTTTCCAGGATTAAAGGAAGAACTAGAGAAACTCATCCAGTCACATTGATTCCTGCAACAATTTCTTCATAGATCTGATGGAAACGCTGCTGCTGGCTTTCTGACTAAAACCAGGAAGATGGAGAACATCACCCAGTTCTAAAGTCCTTCCTCCGAGAGACTAGACTTTAAAATGTTAGTCTCTAAATCACTGCTGTTGTTGGATCAACCTACCAGAACCTCTCGGGTCTCAAAACCGAACACGGAGAAGAAGCGTTCAGTTTTTGTGCACCACAAATCTGGAACCAACTTCTAGAAAACAAACAAACAAACAAAAACTGCTTCAGTATAGACTAGAGTTGCCTTTTAACCATAATAAATGGAATAATAACCAACATACAGCTTGGAAAAAATTAAATGATCAGTTTCTCTGATTTTGCTTTTTACAGGTTTGAGTAAAATTAACATTGTTCCTTTATTCTATGAACTACTGACGACATGTTATAAATTCAGCATTTATTGGCAGAAAATGGTGAAAATGACGTAAAAGATGCAGAGATTCCAGACCTCAAATAATGCAGGGAAAACAAGTTCATGTTGATTCAGAAACAAGAATCCTGACGTTTTAACTTGGGAATCAGTATTTGGTGGAATAGCCAGCAGGTTCTGTTCACTGGACGCGTCATTCTTTCCAGAGCTGTACGTGATGTACTGATGATTTTGATGATGTACGCGACACAATGTAATATTTGTTGTTGGTGTCTCAGCTGGTGGACATCATGCAGATGTAAAGCTCTTTAATCCACCTCGCTGCAGAATGCGCCTAATAATTAAACTTGATTGATCGATTAAATGGATGCAGGTGAAGGGATGCGTAGAAATTTCACCTGCCTGCCGCCGTCGGCAACATGGCGCCCAGCAGCCGCTCAAATTGCAGCGTCACCGCGGAGCCGCGGCGCGTTGCCGTGGGCGATGGCGTCCCCTCCGCCTCCAGGCTTCGTCCCGGCCTGCAGTCTGAGGAAACTCGGCTCAGAGGCAGCTGGACTCCAGGTTTAAGACGCTAAATGCGTTCTGCAGCTCTTGATTCCCATCCAGATCTGTTTAAGACGTGGAAAAGTCATTTCCGAGACGGGAATGTGACAGCTAATCTGCACGGTTCATCGCTGCACTTGTCTCCATGTGATCTTTTGGTTGCTTTAAAGTCCATCAGAATGTAATTTATAGATAATCAGATCAGAGATTAAAAGATTTTACATAAATATTTGGATTTGTTCGGCCATTAATGTGAATCAGCAAGCAGTGCAGGTCGGGAGACGGGGAAAATGTACTGCATATGAGTAAACAAAGCAATGCTAGCCATTCTGTTTGTGCTGATCCAGCTGTGTCAGTGTGTGTGTGTGTGTGTGTGTGTGTGACAGATGTAAATCCAGTCAGCAGATAAAGGAGGCTGGAGGGGGAAGGAGCACCCCAAAGGGAGAGTAAAAGAAAGGAGGAAGAGTTGGCCATGCAGAGGTTTGCTTGAGCTCTAAAGGTTTCCAACCGTGGCAGACAATAGGCGAAGCTAGGCGCTCTGTGCGACAATAGGCTCTTTGACCCCGGTCAAGCTAGCGGGAGGGAGAGCGGGGGGGGGGGGGGGGGGGGGGGGGGGGGGCGTCCCACCTGTCTCCCCCCAAGGAGGGGGAAAACACCTGGGCTCTGAGCGCGACCGAGGGGCGCCCCCATTTGGGGTGCGCGCTCGAGGTTA
>CAEGAE010059604.1:0-68386 GCA_903067095.1 Girardinus metallicus
GGAGGAGACGCCTACCGCACCCCCCGGTAAAAAACCAGCAAGGAGTGGCCCCCCCCCCCCCCCGCCCCCCCCCCCCCCCCGACCAGAGCAGGTGTATGCTGGGAAAATTCTGCCATAAAAAAAAAAAAAAAAAAAAAAAAAAGATAAAAAAAGAAAAGTGTTTTCTCGCTGAAAAAAAAAAAAAAAAAGTTTGCTTGATTCCTTTAAACTCAGATCTATCCATCTACCATGTTTACATGTTTATGAGGAATGTTCTATAGAGGTGCACTGATTGCAGTTTTCTGGCCGATCGCCGATTACCAAGCTTTTAAAAAAGAGCCTCACACCAATTTTTTTTTTGTCTGGAGTGGCGATAAATGCAGCAAGAAAAACCGCTGAGTTGGTAACAGTGACTGCAAACGTGTTAACTGCAAACGTGCGGACGTGACCTGGTGGGCGGGGCTAACAGTAAAACCTTTCTAACAGGAGAGAAGAAGAAGACGGCAGCTGATTTTCAGAACTCTGCTGGGGTAAATAAGATCAGCTTCACGTGTAAGTAAGTATCGGCCCATCACCGATCTCCCAAAATTGAGGAAATCGGCTCAGATGAATTGGCCGGCTGACAAATCAGCTGGCCGATAAAATCGGTGCACCCCTAATATTCTTTTTTTAATAAAACATCTAAAACTCTGCCTGTCGTTAGAGGAAATATGCTCCGAACTCATTGTCGATGACAGAAGTTTCCCATTATACCTCGCAGCTCCAGGCCCCCTCCCTCTGCCCCTCCAACCTTCATCCCCCATGATCAGACAGTGGTGGACTGAGAAAAGAGCTCACACATGCTCCCCATCCCCCAGACTGAGGTGGTTAACTTTTAAGTGGTCAGCGGGCCCATAGCCCCCCCTGCTGACTGTCTCCTCCCCACGGCCACAGCGCCACACTCTGGGCCGGCCCACTAGGGAGCCCCCTCATTTCACCAAAAAGGACCACAACCCTTTTGCCAGGAAGATCCGCGACCTGCTAGTAGCGAGCGGTCCTGGAAGGGAACAGCGGGTGGTGTTGGGGGCGGAGCCTACACTTTCTACACAGGTTGTTTTTTAGGAAGGTAGCACACTGTGATACAAAGCTCTAAGAGATTTACTCCGACTGTTTTAGCTGAAATACTTTTTTATCCAATAATTAGCTTAAGTTTTTTTTTTTTATCAGCTTTCAAAATATAATCAAAACGACAGGAAGAGAACAGAAACACAGTGGGTAGTAACTATTTACATTTACTTGAGTAACTTTAGAATAATACTTTAAGGAGTATTTTTACTATGCTGCACTTTTACTTGAGTGATTTTATTGTACTTCAGTAAAATTTCTGGTTTTTCTACCACTGAATGAAAAACATGTTTTAATCAAAAATTCACCAATAACCGACACACACCTGCGGTATTTTTTCAAGTTTTATAAGTTTTTTTTATTGAAATAAACTGATTTGGAAACATTTTCTTTTGCCTGATTTAGTCATTTGTGTGAATTACTGTCATTTCCATCATTAAAATACCAAAATTTCAACTTTACTTTATATTTTGGTCCATCTGATGATGTAATTTTTAAATATTAAATGATTGATAATTTCATCAGTTACTCAGTACTTGAGTAGTCTTTTTTTTTTTTTTTTTTTTACCAAATACTTTTTTACTTTTATTGGAGTATTTTCTTGGCTACTTTTTACTTTAGTAAAAATATGTTGAAGTAGTTTTACTCTGCACAGTGGTGGGCACACTTACGCTAACGTGCTAATAGCGAAGCTAATTATTTATGTAGCACTTTTAGCATTTTTGCGAACTTTGAAAACGTTTGGCACACCTAGCATCTCCTAATTTTCAGGCAGTTAATGTTTGTTTTCCTTGTGTTTTTGGGTATAAATGAGGAATTTTTTTGCATGTATTGCATTAAATACAATTCCAGTACTTTTAAATTTTTATTAATTTGTGCTTCATTTGGGGTGGTACCACAGTGTGAATTAGCTAGATGACCTCACCGTGTCCGTTTTTCAGCATAAAGCCAGCCGCTGCTCCAGGCCCACTGGAACCAACAAGGCTGCATTCACCTAAGCAGAGCACCACTGAACATTTCACAAAGGGCTGGACGAGGGGCTTTGCCCAGCGCCTGGACAATGGACCGGCTCGTGTAGTACCGCGCAGGTAACGAGTACCAGCGTGCAACACAGCGATGGCAGAGCTACAGTTGGTCCAACGCCTCTCCTCGCTACCCTCCGGGAAATGCTTCACAGAGCTCTACCTGACGAACGCAGGCAAGGCGTTTGCATTTCCCTACCAAGCGGTCAGAGTCCCTTTTGACGAAATGAGACGCTACCGAGTCACAAACCTGCCCAGAGGGCGCCGCTGGGGCGTGAGCAAGTCCCGTCCCTCAGGGTTGCGCAGGTAGAATCAGAACAAAACAGCCACCGATTTCTCAGCTGGATTTCCAACTTCTACCCCGGGGCGGTCTGGAGCCGGGCGGCCCAGACTGCACCTGGGTGGAAGGAGGGGGCTGGAGAACGGCCAATCAACTTAAAAGCAATCAGCTACAATCTACACAGGGGAGAGGGACAGCTGAACTTTTCCCCCAAACCCCCCTCTAAAAAAACAGATGAGCCAAAAACACAAACACAGAGCTACATCCAGAAGAAAAGAGAGGAAATAATCTACGTCTCTGCAGTGAGTCATCTGCTAGCAACAGGTGTAAACCTACTGATGTATGCGTGTTCACAATCACCAACATTCACAAACAATTAAAAATTACACCGAGAGAACTGAGGTTGTTAGAAAAGACATGCCTAACACCCCAAAGACTACAGTACTGAAGTTGGAACAGACGGAAAGATGGAATGATGGCAAAACAAGAAAACAGCAAAAAGTTTAAGGAGTCTTATTCTATCTCATCACTTACCCAGAGATCTGGAGGCCACGCATTTATCCCCCCATCTCTCTCTCTTGTTATCTGCTTTAGTTTGGCCTGTGCAGCTGAATAGTTGCCTGATCTGAGCCTCATTTTATAAACTAAAGATAAAAAAGCAAGTCTAGAAAATTCTCCAAACATTTTGAGAAATAAATCTATTAATATGAGCTACTTCCTAGATCAAGTTTAAGGTCCTACTGCTTTCAGTAACCTAATAATACCTGGTTTATAGAGAGAGAGGGACAGAGGGAAGGAGGGCAGCATCCATGCGGTTGGAATCAGTTGTTGGCACCAATGGGCGATGACAGGAAAGGTACCCACCTGATGAAGTCCCCGTTGGGGTCGGTGCGCCGGCCGAAGCCCACGGGGCAGTAGCAGTGGAAAAACTGCTGGAAGAATGAACTGCAGGACAGCCACATCCAGCTGCCCGCGTTCACACTCCAGTCTGCGTCCAGAAGCAGCTCCTCGAAAACCTGGAACAGCAAGCTTTGCCATTAGAGAGGCCTGACTGACCTGCAGACCCACCAGGTCATGTCTGCACCTCTACAGTTAACAACAGTTGCCTTACTGTTGCTAACTCTGCAACTTTCTTGCTATGTTTAGCAACATTTCAGACAAAAAAAATTGGTCTCTTTCATAATTGGAATGGGCATATCAGGTTTTGTAAAGGTTGTAATCGGCGATCGACCAGTAAACTGCAACAAGTGCACCTCTATCTGTTATGTTGATATGCAAGAATCATATAGTATTTCATATGTTTGGATCGATTTTGTTCTCCTGGTACCTTGGGTTTCAGGAGCAAAGGTCAATGTTTGCTACATTTTCAATTTTAAGGGCTGAAGCTCTTCCTTCTTGATCAAAATGGTTCAGTGAAAATGGAGTTTGGATTTTAAATTCCTCACCTTCATCCCTTCCTCCCAGCTGATCCACAGGTCTCCTCTGGTGAGGAAGCAGGCCACGGCGTGCCGGGCCAGGTGATGGATCCAGCCCTCCTGCCTCAGCTGAGTCATGATGGCGTCTATCCAGGGGAAGCCGGTCTTGGCCTCGGCCCACTTGGCGAGCGCCTCGGGGTTCTTGTCCCACGGGATGCGGACGCAGATGGGGTTTCCCTCCATCTTGTCGAAGCGCGGGTTGTTGGTAGCCGCCGTGTAGAAGAACTCGCGCCACAGCAGCTGTCCGTACAGCGAGAGCGGAGGAGAGCTGTTCTTTTTTACCTGGAGCCGTTTGGAGATGGAAAAGAACTGGTTATTAATGCTACTTTGTTTCCTGCAGTTTTACCTTAATACTGGGTCCATTTAAACCAGTTCGGAACAATTTTAGGTGGCCATTGATTACTGCCTACAATTTGTTGCTTAGCTCAGGCTATCGATGATGATACACATTTAAAAATAAGGAAATTTTCCCTAATTTAATTTAATTTAATTAGATTTATTAGTAATATGGATCAGAAACATTCAGAGGCTCCAACTAAAATTCACACAAGGGTCGTTTAATAAACTTGGCAAAACAAAGCAAGAGGGAAAAAAATCCTGTTCTTGTTGCTAAAATGATGCACCAAAACCACAAAAGTCAAGAAAAAAACTAAATTCACGCAAAATCAAGAGATTTATTTTATTTTTTTTTAGCACTAAAGCATCAACAGCCAATGTCAAATCTTCTGCAAAACAGTTTCAAAAATTGGGTTTAAGTGACTAACTCCCACCTGCAGGTGGCAGTATTTCTTATCGCTGCCTTATCCTTAATTGAAATAAAGTTATTCTACGTGATTCATCCGGCACACTAACAAAAAGTCACATTTATTGTAATTGTTCCTCTTACTATACGGTATTTTTTTTTTATTTATTCTGTTTTTATAAATATTGTATGTTAAATTTTTGTGAGTATATTTGCTGTTATTGCCTGGCACTTTGCTGCTGTTGCAAAGAAATTTCCCCACCGTGGGACAATAAATGACAATTATGTTCTATTCTATTCATAAGAACAAATGTTGCAAAACTCCTTGCAAATATAAAATTTGTGATTCTGAATGCAGAAGAATCACCAAAAACAATTGTGAAACCCTGGAGGGACTGATCAACTTGAAAAGATGTTCAATATTATTTAATTTTAAGACGAACTTATCGGCTGCTTGTTAATATTTTAACAGTTTGTTAGTGGGTTTTATCAATGTATTCAGGATAATTCGGTCGTTATGGAGCGTGCTGTGAGTTTGGGGGCCGACCTTGCGGTAGAGGTCAGTGAGTTTGAAGTAGAAGAGGCGGCAGGAGAGGCAGCCGAAGCGCAGGTAGGGGCTGAGGCCGGTGGGGCTGGCCAGCAGCGAGTTGGCGTTCATCCGGGGACGCTCGAAGTTTGCCACCCACGCCTGCGCAGAGAGACGAGATGAACAGAAATAAAGATCTGATCAGGCATGTTTGGTCAACACCTGACAAAATCTCTTAAAAGACTGTTCCTAAAACTGAGAAAGTTCTGCTTATTGTTTGATTAAATCCGCAAAAACCTCTAACGTCTGAGCAGATAAAGCAGGTCTGACAGTTATTATTATTAGGGCCACTGTAGACAGAAAAGAGGAGTGCATTCTCAGTTACTTTGAGATTAATCTCAAAAACTTTCAAGATGAAATTTCTGAGTTCGAAAAGTAGAAAATTTGTGAAAAAAAAAAAAATGAAATTTTTAGATTAATATCAAAAAATTCTTCTAGAAAATTTTACACATTAATTGAAAAATTTCTTTTTACACCCTTGTATATGCCTGATAGCTTATGAAATTTAAAAACAAGTTTAACATTTTCATGAGTAAAAAAACACCTCACAGTGATGAAAAAACAAAAATGCAAAAGAAATAAAAAAAAAACAGGACAAAACCAAAACAGAAATAGACAAGTATTAGAAATGATTTTTTGATGAAAAGTTTACTGTCAGAAACCAATTTATAAATGTTTTTCGTCATCTGGAGTGAGGATGTCACATTATTTTGTTCAAACTTAAGCTAAATAAATAAACGTTTTTAAGTAATCACAACGGTTCTGTAACCCTAACATGAGGGTGTAATACTGACTTTTCTCTCCAGATGGCGCTCTATCCTAGTCAGAGCTTCAGTCTCTCCTCCGGGCCACACAGCTGAAGGGAGGCCCTCGGTGTCGAAACCTGAAAAACATCCATTTAAATCGCCTTAATCAGAACATCCAGCATTCAAATGTCAGAAAAAAAGAATTCAGTTTTGTTAAATAAACAAAACCACATTAAATTAAACACAACTGATCATTTAAATGACAGTTTGTGCTTTTTGAAGACTGCATTTTGTGTGTGGTTTGATATCCATTAGGAAACAAAACGAGTTTTACTCCCCGACCTCAGGACGTCTGGAGACCAAAACGTTAAACCAAAATGATTAAAGAGTTGGACAAAAACCTAAAACTGTTGTGTGAAAAATAAAAGATAAAGGAAGTTATTTAGATATAAATCAGTGTAAAACAAAGCTTAGATTGAGGAAAAATTAGATTTTTAATAAAGTCCAGGTGAGAACACAAACATTTTTCCACAATAAAATTCCTATTTTTCTAACTTTCATTGAAATTGATGGACAGATTCTGTACAGAACACTGAACTACGTCACTATGAATAAAAAAACGGACATAAAGCGTCTTCTTTCTGTTAAAGCATCCAGGCGCAGCAAGGCTTGGTCATTTATTGCTGCAACATTACACTACTAAATCCCAGTGAATCATCTACAGAACAAACAGAGAGTTTCGAGCTACATTCCCGAGTTAGAAATAAACCGCAAACGGTTCTGAGCAGCAGACGGCGCCGTTTCCCACGCAAAGCAGCCAGGCAGCAGCCGGCAGATGGTGCCAGGATCCTGGCACTCTGAACGGAAAGCTTAACGTCTGGACGGAGCCGGGATAAGCGGGCTAAACGTGGCCTCTGGTTCATGTCAGGGATAACTCACAGCCTATGAGGTTCAAACCTGCAGAGACATATTCCAGCTGAAGCTTAAGTGGCTGGTGGATCGGTGGAAGAGTCGGGCTGAGCAGGTGCAAACTGCAGATGGCTGCAGGCCGGCTAAATATATGAATGAACTGAAGGTCTGTGAATGGAAAGCAGGCATCTGGAAGGTTCCTCTAAGCAGCTGAACCTAAATAATCCAATAGGAAAAGACTTTAAATAGAGAAACAGGACTGGACGCCCTTAATGCTTTCATTAAGGAGAGACGTTTTGTTGTTATTGCTCCCAATTTCTCTTTTTAAATGTTTACTAAATAAATATATACAACACTAGGGAACCGGCGGTGTTCAAACCCTTCGGCTAAAATCATCAAATAAGGTAAAAAAAAAATGTCTGAAACTACAACAAAATTACAGTTTATTTTTCTGCTGCTCAATAATAAATGATTCTAATTAAACAAGTAACGAAATGAAGCAAAATCAATGTAGATCCAGAGCTAAAATAGTTTTTTTTATGTTATTAAAAGGAAGAAATGAGGTTTGCAAATTCTTTTGGGCTCAGATGAAAAGATAAAAACATTCTGTTGATTCTCAGCAGTAAGAACCAGATTTGGGTCGCCGTCTCTTTAGGACTGCTTTCCGTTTCAAGCTAAATTTCATCAATAAAAGCAGATTTGGGTTTCCTGAAATATTTCTCAGTAGAAGTCAGTAAATAAATGTGATTCCTTTTATGGAATTAAAAATGAATGAGGAGAATGATGGATTGCTTCCTCACCCAGCTCCTCCAGCGACGGGACGCCGTACTTTTCCCCGTGGTCCTCAGAGACGGGCGTGACGCAGCCGCCCATCAGCGCGTCCGACAGCGTCTCCACCGGCATCTCGGGCGGGTCCAGCCGGCTTATCAGCGTCTGGAAACGCTTGTAGGTGAGAGGAGGCTGTCCGCCGTTCAGCTCGATGATCCTTCAGACGGAGAAATGAAGAAAAGAAAGGAGAAACCGATTTACGCGCTAGTTATGGCGCAGAAGTTATAAAACCTGCTTTAAGAAGTTCTGCTCACATATTCAACTTTATTTATCCATAAATACAGTGATTTTATTGCATTTAAATAACAAAAATAAAATTCTTTTTAGCTATTAAGCAAAAGAAATCAACAGGATTGTTTCCCCGACTCCTCACTATTTGAGGGGTTTCTTGCCCGTTCAGAACATTTCAATGGCATCTTATTGAGATTAACATCTGGGATTTGACTAGGCCGAAGATTTTCCGTTTTTATCTGGTTCTTATTGGATTTTTTAGCATGTTTCGGATTTTTTCCATGTTGCAAAGCAAAGATCTAAGTTTATTTAAGAGATTATTTTACATTTTTCACACAAACTGATTCATGGCTCATTTCAAAATCTAAGAAAAGTTTTAAGAAATATTTTAATGATATTTGAGATCACGTCAAAGATTTTAATCCTATCTTAAGCAGGATTAAAATATGTGCATTTATTCATATTTATGGAGAATTTCTGCACCACAATTTCAGTTTACTATATTTAACAGAATATTTAAATTTTGTTTATTTATATTGTTTGACATTTTCCACTATTGTTAAACTCACTATTAAATCTTCAAATGTTAAAAAAAAAAATAATAAAAAATACAGGCCGTCATCAGATGTCCTATTTTCTTTTTATATAACTAAATTTGAACACTTTAGGATTTTAATGTTTTATTACAGATGTATAAATAGCCTGAACGGTTGAGGCTTTATTAGAAAATGTCTCATTTCTCAGCGAGGTCTCACCTGTCCAGGTCGTAGAGTGTGTGTGATATCTTGACGATGACCTCCACCCCCGCCTCCATGGCCAGCTTCTTGATGGCGGCGTCCCGCTCCTTCCCGAACGGCTCAGAGTCGTACTCAAAGGTCAGCCGGGAAATCTTCCACTCCTGCGCCGCAGAAATGACAAGTTACAGAAAATCATGTCAATAAACTGCGTGTGTGTGCGTGTGTGTGTGTTAGTCGAACCAAAACCAAAACACAGACTGTGGGTTTACATGCAAGAAGAACGTGTTGGAGTAGTGGTGCCCAAAGTGCGGCCCGAGGACCATAAATGGCCCTTGGACTGAACCAGATTTGGCCCGTTGATGCAGATAAATTTAATTTCCAACTTTCTTACAATATAAAATGTAAAACACAAATTGTTCGTGTTTTTATAACCGAACTTTAACAAAAGGTAAAATCATGTTTATTCAGAGACTTTACCTGAAATTATGCACCCAAATCAGCTTTTCTTAATTTATTAAACTTGGCTAAATATAGCAAATATTTTGAAAGAAAGTGACCCAAATCCTGTTCCTGTTACTGAAAAGAAATTTGTTCAGTAGAGTCCAAAAGAAATTGAAAATTCATTGCTTTTCTTTTAATACAGAAAATGTGCAAAATCTGCAACCATGTATAACTCTGAAATTTTGACATTAATCACAGAAATATTCTACAAAAAATCCTGTAAATTTCGAGTTTCAAATGTTGAAAATATTTGACTTTTGAAATTCAGAAATATTCCAAAAATAGAACATTTTAAATTTTTTCTAGAAAAGGTTTTTGATGAATCTCAATTTCTGAGTTACTCTGGTGAAAATGTACTTTTTTATTTATAATTATTTTTAATCTACAATGGCCCTAGCAAACAATCACGAAATCCCTTTTAAGTTTTGGAACTACAATGAATATCCATTTTGAGGAAAAAAACAACAAAAAAAAACGGAAAATTGAGTTACTTTACTTGCCTAATTTTAGTTTTTTGTGACCTACAACTAATTTTGACTCAACAATTTTGGCCCATGTGACAAAACGTTTGGACATGGGCCAGAGGTCTAGACCTGTGTTAGCGTTAGTGAAGAAGTGGCGTTTGCCTCTCTGTGCCGACCTTGAAGAGGCGCGGGAAAACGTTTGCTGGTTGGCCCCGGATGACAAAAAGGCGGGAGTTGAGTTTTCGGAGACTTGCATCCAAATCCTCCAAGCACTGCAGCAGAAACCTGGAGAGGAAAAACATTTCATTAACAAGAGGAAGTACGATCCAGACCTGTGTGAAACACTTAAGTCCCAACTCCACAACTAACAATAAAATTGATAATAAGAACCATTTATGAGTTTTTATAAGGCAACTGCAATCACAGCCCCTTAAAACCAACACTGCAAAAACACAAAATCTTACCAAGTAATTTTGATAGCACACTTGAAATAAGACAAAGTAATTTAAAAGTAACTTTTCAGCAAGATATATATATAGGTTTGTTTGAAGTAAAAACTTCTTTAATATTGATGAAAAAGTACTATTCAATTGGCAGATAAATTAACTTATAACATGGGAAAAATGTTTTGTTATAAGCTAAATAATCTGGCAGAGAAATACAGAAAACACCTTTTCTGTATTTCTTCTTTTTTGTAAAGACAAAACACATTTTTCCTCTTTTGTCCCTCCAAATTAGTTTAAAGAGGACATCGACTGTTGAACCAAATCACTTCAAAGGAGAAGAAGAAACTCCATCGCTTTGGATGCAGAGGATCAAAGAATAAGAAGTGAATTGAAACCATCGGAGAATTTTATTGTTAAAAGTAATTAAAGGGAATTTTTTTTTTTTTTACTCAGGCATAATAACAAAATAAAATACAAAACAGAGCTTCAGTGTTTATCTCAGAAGGCCTGGCAGCTTCCAGTGTCTGTCCAATCAGAGTCTGGCTGTTCCTGACTCTGATTGGCCGCTGAAGGCTGACTGTGACGCGCGCGCCCGCCGGCCGCCGGCGTGAACTTCAGGTCAGGAACTGTGTGAGAAGTCACGGACACCGCAAAGCGCCAGGAAGCAGCATTTTGAGCTGAGCGACGGCTAACAGCTGGAGACGAACGAAGGGCAACGTGAGCTGCACCTCTGAAGGCTAAAAAAAAATAAAATTTAAAAACGCTCAACCTGCAAAAATAATTCACCGCTCCCCAACAGAGCACCAGAAAATCGCTGAAATTGTCTGAGTAAACTCGGAAATGCTGCAATCTACACATGTTGGTTGGGTAAGAAGAGGCTTTTTAGGTCACAGGTGTTTTTACAGATGTGGGATTTCTTAGAAGATAAAACCGCTTTGAATCTCAGTTTTCTGTGTGGAGTTTGCTTCTTCTCCATTTACCAGTTGGCAAAACTATATTTGTCTCATTGCAAACTTCAATAAGAACAGATTTATTTGATCAATCTGGACACTGTTAAACAGTTATAATTTAAAAAAAAATTGGTTCTTTTTATTTAAATTTTTACCAAATACTAAACATTTGGTAAAAACAAGCAGCATCAGACTGAGCCAACACATAATTACTGAACATTATCATAAATCAGACATATTCAAACAAGTTTTATAACCATTTAATTTCTAAAACCTCTAAAGTTTCAACTCTGAACAGATAGTGTCTCTCTGCAAGTTTGCAAAACAATCACATGAGGTTTTATGTGCAAAATTTGCAAAAAACTAAGTATGAATAAATCTGACTTACAGATTTAGTAACATGTCTAATTCTCAGCTAAAAATAGCAAAATATTTGTTAAGTTTGATGCAGGAGAACTGACTGAAAAGAAAAGGATATTGTTGCAAGTGTTTAAATTATAACTAAAGGGAATAAACCTGCTGAGTTTTGTAGCTTAAATTGATACACATTTTACCGACTTCCACCATTTTCAGGGAACTTTAGCATCTCAGCCACTAAACGGTTAAAGGTCAGAGAGAGCAAGATATTTTGTTGGTTAAAATGCGCTTAAAATACTCTTATTGTTGCTTTTTTTATTCAAAACAACACTTACGGTTGTAGAGCATTCCAGAAGTTTTACGTTTGCATTAATGTTTGCCCTTATTTGACTTTTTGGACTCATTATTTTCTATTTTATAACCCTATAAAATGTTCTTGATTTATTTCCAGCCACAAAAGTAAGATTTTTCTTTTACAACCTTTGTATTTAGCCAAATATAATGGGGAGGCGTGCTAACATCTGCTTTTTAATAAAAACCTGCTGGATGTTTGCGGCACGACTAATAACATGATAATCATAAAATGGCTTTCAAAAGAAATATTTTTGTTTTGCACTTAACATTTTCCATTTAAGAAGATTTAATAAAAAAATAAAAACCATTACAAAAAGTGCTGGATGGCCAAAATTAATACAATTCCTGAATTGCAGTCAGGGGCAATTAATCCAAGGGCCACAAATGGCCCACGACCCACAGTTTGGACACCCCTGCTGTATAGTAACATTAGAGGTAAAAGGAAGGATTTGTTTACAGTTTGCTGAATGGTATATTAAGGTTGTTAAAGTGATAGAAACCAACAGAGTCTCTGAATTTGAACTGAATCTGTGTGATGTGAAAGAGTTTGCGTTTTAAAAGTGAAGCGTTTCAGCTGATCACCAACTCATTTCACCGTGTGTAAACGCTACTGCTCAGAACAGAGGAGCGTCATATCAGTGGAAAGACGTCACTGCTGTTTCCATCCTGCAGCGCTGCACGGCGACAGGGGTCATGGTTACTGGGACAGAGGATGAAGGTTTCCAGGAATCTGACCGGGCCTAAAGCATTTCTCCGCAGATCCACATCCTCTGCTCTAGTTTAAACTAAATTAAACACAAAATGCAAGTAGAGTCAAGAAGATCACGGAAGCAAAACCTTTAAAACTGCAAAAACAAAATCTTACCAAGCATTTCTCATCTCCTTTCTTTAACGTGTTACTACACTTGAAAATAAAACAAATCTAACTTTTCAGATAGATATAAGAAGAGCTTGTTTGAAGTTAGTAATTCCTTAATATTGATGAAGTACTACTTCCACTCTTTTTCTAAAAAAGTTGCTGTTTAGTTTTGTTTTATTTAAAAACTAGACAAGAAACACCAGGTATGATTTTATTTTTTACAGTGAGTCTAACTGGTTGACCATCTCTACAGCTATTGTGCTTGAGTTAGCCTATATTTTATATACAGAGCGTGGTCAATTCCTCTGCATGCACCTCCGGATCACAGCAAGAGTGAGCTAGAATATCGAGACAGCGAGAAGAGCTTTCATGCAAGAGACTAAAGTCACAGTTACGACAACACAAACAACTCAAACTGGAGGGTAAACTCAGAGAGTAGCCAAACGTTGTACTCACAAGTAGCAATACTTCAACATATCTTTGAAGTAGGAAAGTAGGAAAAGTAAAAAGTAGCCGCCCAAGAAATGACTCAAGTAAGAGTAAAAAAGTGTTTGGTAAAAAGTCTACTCAAGTACTGGTAACTGATCAAATTATCAGTTATTTAATATATAAGGTTAAGTGGAAACTTTAGTATTTTCAAGGACGGAAATCACAATAATTCATAAAAGTAACAAAAAATAACAAAATCAGGCAAAAGAGATTTTTTCCAAATCAGTTGATTTCAATAAAAATTTTTTATGAAACTTTAACAGAAACTGCAGGTGTGTGTCTGTGTCTGGTGAAGTTTTGGTTAAAACACGTTTGTTTTTCCATTCAGTGGGAAGAGAAACCAGAAATTTTTAAAATTTTTTCTTGAAAGTTACTTAAGTAAATTTAATTGAGTGAATGTAACTAGTTACTACCCGGGTCTGTTTGTAAACGATCTGAGGCTAAACGGGTTAGCGCCAGCCGCTTGGACCGACCTGCAGCTGCAGGGCGTTCAGCTAACTTCTGCTGCTTCCTGTCCAACTCCTGGCCTAATCACTGAACCTGAGCAGCCGCAGCTCTGAGCTAAAGCTCCGTTTGTTCCCAATCCTCACGCAGACAGACAGAGCTGCGAGTCAAAGTAGTGCACACAATAAGGCACGTGCCAGCCTGATCATGAGCCGGACCAGGGGGCCGTCAGACAGGCATTTAGGGCAGCAGAAAAAGCTTTCAACAATGGTCATTCAAGTCGAGAATCTACCCTAATGAAACTGATATTACGTATCCATATACAAGAGCTTTAGATTTTGTAATTTAGACCCAACAATGATGTGAAAAAGTAAAACCTTGCTCTGACACTAACCTAGAAACGTCTGCTTTTTAGGACAGGATACTCGCCGTCTGCATCAGTAGATTCAGAGCGATGACGCAAATGGTTTCATGGCTGCAGCAAAGCGAACAAGCACGCGAGGAACTACAATACTGAACACAACAAGAGTATATAAATCACTGCAATACTTTAAAGATCTGCTGTTGTTGCATCAACCTTCCAGACCTCTCAGGCCTTCAGAGAAGCAGACCAGAAGCTTTTCAGAACCAGACATGGAGAAGCAGCATTCAGATTCTATGCACCACAAATCTGGAACAAACTTCCAGAAAACTGCAAAACAGCCGAAACACTGAGTTCCTTTAAATCAGGACTAAAAACCCAGGTGTTTAGAGTTGCTTTGGAGACATCATAAATGAAACACTGACCAATATATTTGATATGTATGATTTCAAAATATAATGTCTGTTCAATTATTGACTGTATGGCATTTTCTTTTTAACTTTATAATTTTCTGTTTTTATTATGTAAAGCACCTTGAGCCGCCTTGCTGCTGAACTGTGCTATACAAATAAACTCAAGTTAAGTCATTCTGAAAGTGCCAGAAACAGATAGAGAAATTCTAAAATTTTAGATGAAACATAACTCAGGTTTTACAAGTCTGAGTTTAAAAGCACACAAGCGAAGTAAACACTAAACACTAGAGGTTAAAAGCAGAACGTAATACTGTCGTTAGTCCAGGTTTAAAATCAATGGCTGAATGTGCCAAAAACAGACAAACAACAAGAGGCTGAAGTAAGAAGCTAGCAATGTGCTTCAGAGGAAAAGATGCGAGTAAAACTGTCATCTGCATGTTCGGTTTTTATGACAACTCCAAATTGCAGCATGTATGAGGAAAGAAAGAAAGAGTTCAACAACAGGACCCTGAGGGACCTCGTCAGGAGAGCTTGACAGTCAAAATAAACTCTCACTCCATTCTGGAGACTCACTCGACCCAATTTAGTTTTCCAAAGTACTGAAAAAAAAAAAGAAGAAAAAAAAATACCCCTAGAAGACCAAACCCAGGCGGTAAATCAAAAAAACACAAAGACAGAAACAGGAGAGCAGGGAAATTCTTAAAAACTGCACTTAAATTCAAAAAGGCTGTTCAGCAGATCAAAAGTCTTTAATTTCAGGTCATTTTCTGTCAAGCAGTAATAATCTTCTGATGAGCTGCACTAGTTAAGTCATTAGCATTTAAACATAACTGGCCTTGAGCTTTTTCTCTTCAACACAGTAACTGGGAAGCGTAGATAATGAACGTTATTAACAACGTCTAACTTCCCCAAAATAATAAGAACCAGCAAAGTGGATTTTGTTAGTAGTTTTGACCCAGACAGAAAAAAAGGGATTTTAAAATTTTGCTCAAAAGTAAAATCTTCATTTTAATTTTTACTCTGCTTGAAACAAAGCAAATCAAACTGGTTTAAAGACCAGAACATTGCAGATTCTTTCTGACGCATTGAATGAACAAGAAAAGCTTCAGAAAAGTTTTCATCCACATAAACTCGCACAAGCAAACAGTGTTTTAAGCATGCCAGACCTGTAGGGGGCGATGCAGCGCACAGCTAAAACAGCCAATCAGATTGCTTTAAAGCAACCATGGCTTCCTGTTAGAAATTAAACATGGAGGTAGAAAGTTAAATTGTGGGGACAAATAAATAGGTTCAACTACGGGTCTAAAAACCTCTTACTCAATGTGAATTCCTTTTAATGAATGCGTCTTTTCATTTTTCAATGTTTAAATCTATATTTTATGGGCATTTGCTGCTATTTTATACTAATACTGTTTTGATTGTAGAACTTTGAGATGTTTGTAAACGTCAAATTAAATTTGTTATCACTAATGGCGGCTTTTAAATAGCAGCAAATATAGTTAATAAAACAAAACTATGTCAAAGCAAGCATGTGGATATATTGGTGCATTATTTGTCGCAGATTGTAATGCACAGGATGCTAAATATTTATTTTTCAATGTACAAGCAAATATACAGTAGTTTACTCAAATCTCCACTTTGGTTAAAGTTTATAACAATAATAATTTTTAGTGACATTAAACAGAGCTTTGGTGTTGATGAAAGGCCCAAGTACATAAAATGTATCCGTTTGAACAGATATCCAACTATTTCTGGACTTGGCCTAACCTGCACTTTGAGTGAATTATGGATAAAAAATAACTATAAACATGGTGTAAGGTGTCATGTCTTCTTGGTCAGTTGAGGTTGTATTTACGTCATTGTGAAACCTTAGAGGAGTGTTTACTTTTCTTACTTTGCATTCGGACCGTATGCAATATCAAAGCCTGACCTCATTCTACAAAAAAAAACAAAAACGTGTTATGAAGGGAAATCTAAATATTCTAGGCATTTTTCTTTTTTTAAAAAAAAATCAGTCCTTGTGAGCCGATATGTATTCATGGATTACAGGGGTGCATCTGTATTTACCTGGTTTCTAAGAGTATTTGCATGGCTGCATAAACATACGTTGTTAATGTTGACGCTCAGGAGCATTTAAGCGAGCTTCTCTGTTTAACGGCTTTTCTGTGTTTTTAAATGTGTGTGCAGTTTTGTTTCCACTTTATATAAGCACTTCGGCCTACATCTGTTGCAGCGGACACACACACACACACACAGACGCGTTTGCACGGCTATCTTTGTGGGGACTTTCCATTGACTTCCATTCATTTCTACAGCCTAAACCTTACCCTTACCCTAACCATTACATACCTAACCCTAACTAAAACTCAATTCACACCTTAGTCCTAAATCTGACCCCTGACCCAAAAACAGCATTTCCCCTTGTGGGGACCAGGCTTCGGTCCCCACAAGGAGCAATTGGTCCCCACAACGTAATATATGTCAGCAAAATCGTCCCCACAAGGCATTACAAACAAACGCACCCACACACACACGCACGCACACCGCTTCTGCTGCACCATAGCACAATCCCTTAGCCTAGAAACCTCATTCACACACACACACACGCACGCAAGCACACACACGCACGCAAGCACACACACGCACGCAAGCACACACACGCACGCCAGCACACACACACACCCTGAGAAGGGCAAAGTCAGATTTTAATTCCTCTCTCACCGCTGCGTGTTTCAGAGCGAGGCGACTGAACATTGACCGAGTAACTGGAAGGTTTTGGTTTCAGGTTTCCTAACATGTTCATGTGATTTCAACTACAATCACTTAAATCTCTTATATATAACAAAAACATTTAAACTAACAGGAACAATGGAAAGTTTAGCATAAAGCAGCTTTGTCTACAGAAAGTTGCAAACGACTAAAGCTCATTTTGAAATAGTTAACATTAAAATTAAAAGACATGAAAAAAAACATTTATTTAGCAAAAGTAGAAAGAAGATCAGTGGCTGTGAAAGTAAGGGTCGAGGCCGAGTTGTGGATCGTATTTCAAATAAACAAGAAATAACTTAAAATAACATTTTTTTTGCAATAATTGTAAAGAGATTTAAGCAAAGAAAACCTGATTAAAAAAAGAAAACCTTGTTTTTTTAAAGACCGTACAAAATCAACTCCTGTGGAAATGATCCACCCAACAATACAATGTAATATTTCTTGGTTGTTTTATAATTGGTGAGTTTATGACGTTTTTATGAGCTAAAGCACTTCGACCTGCTTTATTGCTGAAATGTGTTATACAAATAAACTTGATTAGACCAGCTTGGCACGACAGCCCAACCTGGTTTGGTAGACTTTTCATTTTAATAAGCAAAGCAATTATCTGAAAAGTTTAAATAACACAAAAAGGGGATAAATCCGTAAAGGAAAAACACATAAAGGTATTTTATCTAAACTTCTGATTCTGGCTCCCTGGATGAACTGAAACCTGCTGCTCTTTAAACTGAGAACGCAGCCCTGTATTCCTGCTGATGATGGATGGCGTCATGTTTTTCTTTGTGCTAGCGTTAGTTACGAATAGCTCACTGAGCCGTAGCTGCTTTTATCTGCGCCTCCACCTCAAGCAATACCGGTTGGGTAACGCCACACAGGAAGCTCTCGCCACAAGTAGGTCACGATCACATAACCGCTTCCTGCGCTGACACACTGACCTAAATAACCTTCAAAGATTTCACCTACATTTCTCCTTTTACTGGAAAAACTTCTAATTATTTACACTTCAGGTATAGAATTAATATTCCTTATGTTAGAAGTATAGAAATCACCAGAGAGGTAATACAGGGTAAAACCTCCATCTGTCCATTATGATCAGTTTCCTGTTATGTGCACGAGTTTTTCAGAACAACGCGACATTTGAGAAGCTTTTGTGTAAACATGTGCAGGTATCAGTGGGGTTATCAGAAAAGCCTCCACCTCGAAGACGTCTGATTTCATAAGGGTGACATTAACTAAGATGTTTTCATTCAAAACAAAGTGGCTAAATAAAACCTGGTCCCATCTTTAACCCTCAAGCTGAAAACAGAGTTAAAGAGCATTGAAATAAAATCACCAGCGCTAATTGGATGACGGTTTGCCAGGTGCCAGGGCAGCTGCGCACGTTTCAGAGGGTGTACTTACTTTTAAAGCTGCTCTGTGAGTCTGAAACACGTGTCGGGAAAGATCTATTCTCCACTGCTTCCACTGGGACAAAATTAGGGATGCACTGATCCACTTACGATACCGATATCTGAGGTTTAGAAACTGATACAGAAAAACAGCTGACCTGGCTGTAAATGTTTATTTGTTTAAACAAATGTGCTGAAATACTAATGTGCTGACACTTCTGCACCAGCACAGCCCTCTTAAAAACACAAAATCTCTTCACAAACATGGAAAAACAACCCAACTTTAATGTGTTCAGTGCAATCAGGGAGAATAACAAACTGGCAAAAACATGTCAAAATAAACTGCGACAAAACTTCTTTGAAATGGTTCAGAAAGTGCAACTAATTACTCTAAATGTACTGTAAAATAAATAATAAAGCATGAAGTCGCTCAAAGTAAATTAGAATTAGACTGAACAGATCTGCCCTTATGGATCAGAAACATTGTCACCAATACCTGATCTAGTTTTTTTTTCCAATATCGGGACTGATCCAGATATTAATATTGGATCATGTACCATCATAAGAGGATAAACATGCTATGCTGCTAACAATATAAAAATGTAAGGTCATATTTAACGTAACTGCTGATTTCTTTATAATTACTGGAGTTTAAACCTAAAATAAATGCATCTGAATCTTAAGTGTTATTGAAATCCTGCATTTCCTGCAGGAACCGCCGGCGGCACTCGAGCATTTTTAGACCCAGACGAGCGCCGAGTCAGAAGCTCTCTGCATCGATTGCTTCTGTAATGAGCTAAAAACAGACATGAGGAGGGAAACAAACCAAAGCAGGCCAGTGGCCGCCGCCTCGGCACCAACACGCTTCCCCTGAACTCGGCCCAAAGAGACGCCGCTTTAAGTTTCAAACAACAGTTCCCATCGGCCCTGAAAGGGAGACGCGCTCTCCTCAGCCAGACACTGAGCCTCATGCAGAATGACCTGCACCAGGGGGATTATGGGAAAGCAGATTTAAACCAAAGGGCACCTTGTGGCTGTGCAACCAGTGTTCTCCTCCAGCTCACAACTCTTAACTTTGACAATTATTTTGCATTTTTTACAAATAAAAATTGAATGAAACTAGAAAATCTGTGTTCTGAAAACATGCTTAGATATTCCTTAGCACCTTAAAAAAATCCATCATACCTAAAGCACCAAAAGCAAGTACAGATCTAAAATATTAATTTCAGTAATTGAGGCAAAAAGTAAACTTTACAGATTTGTTTCTGGAAATAAGTGAAATGAAGCTTTAAAAGCAGAGAAATGCTGACCTCTTGCTGCAGAGTGCAGAACTGCAGCTGCCTGGAGGAAAGTCCTCCTGTTTATGATTCCCAGATTAAATTATCAGCCCTTGTTTTTACACCCAATCAGAGCAAAAATCATCTCAAAGTTTGGCTCAGGTTCCAGCTAAGAGAAGCAATAACAACAATAATAATACACGAGACTGAGAGTGAAGCTACAATCTTTGTTTAATGAACCAAAACAATAAAACTTAGCAAAGTGCTAATAATGCTCTGACTGAAAATCAACAGGTAACAAAAAAAGAAGATTTTTTTACACATTATTTGTTTTAGTTTGTAAAAACTGAGTATAATTTCATTCACTTTGAGTTTTTTGAAACCAAACTCATATTTTGGAACTGGAATAATCCTGAAATCCCCACTTGAGTTTTACTTTTACCTCTAATAAATTAGATCAATTAAATTTGTTGAATTAAGAGGATTTTACACAAGTGAGTCTGTATTGGTTGGTAGTCTTTGAAGAGAAAACCAGAATCAGCAGATCAGACCTCAAACAACCAGAAATCAGAGAATGACAAAAGAGCCATTTTAAAGTTTTACATTTTTACAAATACTGAACATTTTATTCCTGTTTCTGATTTGAAGAAAAGTCCCACCGCCTCCCGGAGATATTTCTGAACCAGCCAGATCGTACAAAACAAAACTGAAATTATTGATTCTATCTTCCCTAACTGCCTGAACTTTGATTTAACTAGACCGATTTCCTCATTTACACCAGTCATGTATTAGCAATGGAAGGAAAACTTGATCTGTTTTCCTTGGGAGCTAAATATTAAGAAATGATGCTTCTGAGAATAATAGAAATTCACACGTATTTTCCAACAGAAAACATCCAGAGTTAATGGCGCTTCGCTTCCGTTTCTTAACTTAACATTTAAAAGCACAAATAAAAATATTAGCAGCGAGTGAAACTTGTTCATCTTTCCTTTATTCCACGGACAGGAGCTACAGACTGGATAGTTCGGAGCCAAACTCAGACGAATGGTCTTACCTCCACCTGTTGACCCCGACGTTAGACGAGCCTGCGAACCACGGGTCCAGGAAGTAAACGCAGCGCACGGTGCCAGCCCCCCGCACCGCCTCCCGGAGGGCCGGATTGTCGTGGAGACGCAGTCCCTTACGGAACCAGTGGATGGAATTTGGGGCCATCGTATTCTGCAAAGGACGAATAGAAAATAGTAAATAATCAAACATCAGGAGCCAAGTACTTTCAGGACAAACAATCTGGATTTGAATGCAGCTTTTAACCAGGACTCGTTACTTTGCATCCAAACTGAGGGTTCATAATTCATTTTATTTGCCGTTTCTGTTTTCTTTACTCATTTTGGATATTTAAAATGTCTTCCAATGTTAAATGTTAAAGTTTGAGAATGTGTTCTTGCATCATTTCGCCATTCCCTGTATATTACTTGAAAATGATCTCAAAACGACATTACCGTTTATCATAATAATGTCTGGCACAATTTATCACCCAGCAAAATGATCATGACACGCCGAGGTGCACGGTAAGTTACTAAAGTAAGAACTCTAACTTGGCCGCAGATCCAAAATGTTCTCCAAAATTCGAGTCTTTCTGTTGGCGGAGGATGCCAGGCGTAGGAAACTCGTTTATTCACTCAGTTGGCTTTGGCACAGACACAAAGATGGGTCACCTCCGCCTTTTTTTTGAACTCATCTCTGAACACACAGTCAGAGCTCAAGCTGTTATTTTTCCCGTTTGACCAAAAGATCCGGCGCCTGAGACTGGAAACCGGACGCTGAACTGAACAGCTGAAGGAAGACGAGCAGAGCGTCCGTGGCAGACGAACGGCTGCTAATTAGAGGAGGCTCATCCGCTTGGCGGGCCTGCAGCCTCCTTCATCGGCTTGTTTTCTGAATGGAAGAATCAGAAAATCACCCACTGACCAGCTAGAAGAAGAACCATATGCTCATTGAGGTGTGGTTGCTATTTTTGCTCTAGCAGGAGCCAAAAAGAACAGCCGCGTTAACTGGATTTACGGAACTAGACTCTCATGTTATGGTAGCAAAAATCACACTTTTTTAAGCTATTTTATAAAAAAAATACATAGTTCATTTATTTACTGACTGTTTATTTTTTTCACAATGGGAACCATTTTTAAGCTGCACAAAAACGTTTTGGGTTCAAATCTCAGCCTGATTAGAGAGTCGATGTTCTCCGGATGCATGTTTTCTCTGGGGGCTCCAGCTTCCTGCAACATGACTTTGGGTAATAAAATATCCTAAATTACCTTTGAGTCTGTATGGCTGTTTGTCCTGAGTCTAAATGAGGTGACCAATCACCAGGAATCTCATTCGTTTTCCTTGTCCTTGATTGGCTGTCACCCGTGGCGATATGGAAAACCATACATGTTAGCTTCTGTGCTAAGATGGTTTCCACTGGACGTTTTAAGGTGTATTTGGTGTTTAAACTATTAAACTAGTTCAGACACTCTATGCTTAATGAGTTTAATCCAATAATTCATTCATTATCTTTTTTTTTATGTAAAACCTGTCATCTTGCTTCATGGTTTGTCACTAAAAAAACTTATACTCAAAAACTTGCACTCCTGTTTAAGTTAACTCCTACTGTTGAGGTACAAACTCCAAAATTACAGAAACGACCGAATTTAGTTCAGGAAGTTTCAGGTGAAAAACAGCAGAAACTCACATTTACATGGCATTCCTCCTAACGAGCCCATGAGCTTAACTTTTCATTTATTATTCGTACACCAACAATCATAAGTCAAACATGTTTTGGCTGTCTTTCTATCACACTTTCAGTCATTTCCAGTGAGTAAGTGACGGAGGATTGATGCGTTCGTGTGTTACAAGAGGAAAACACGGGACTGAGTGTTAAAGAGTCTGTGAGGACCCACACAGCCAGGCGGTGGCAACACAGGAATCCTAACGGCATCGATTCAATTCGCTCCAAATTAATCACACTTTTGACAAAAAAAGAAATCCCGAGACGCTTCAGGAGAGAAAACAGCCGTAAAATGGATGGGAATTAAACTGAATTCACTTTAAATCAACTTGTTCTCCTCACACCAGTTCCACTGAATTCAATACAACGGAGTAACATTCATATCCAGATCTAATTTATCAAAACAACTTCTTCCAAATCAGTCTAATGCGGCCAAAATCCAACAATAAATTACAGTTTAGCAAATATATCCAATTAGATTTATTTTGGACACATTTCAATGTAATATAACTACTTCACATCCAACTTCATCGAATTTATTTCAGTGCAACACAATTAGATGCAGATTCAACTTAACTTCAATGCAACTTTGTTCTTTTAAGTCCATATTAGTTTAAATAAATACAGATTCAATGAAATATATGCAATTTAATCAATTATGTCACAATTTAAAACAACAAGACAATGAACAGCAAACACTTAACTAAACACATAACAAATAATATTAACATAAGAATGACTGCAAGTATCATGCAAATTAATAAGTGAAGCAATATTATTATCAAAGTTATTACAAAAAGAGAAACGTTTTGTTTATGCATAACTATTTACTGTTTTTCTATACTGGCAACAGGACGCTGATAGAGTTATTAAATTTAAAAAATATTCACATTTCATTATCTTTTCAACACTAATTGAAAATGTAATCTTGCGATATATATCGGGGGTTATTTATATCAAAAGGTACTGCATTAATACCCTATAAAGTATATTCTATGGAAAAAATTTTTTGGTTATAATTAATTTAAATAGTTATTATTGTCTGATAAATCCTATAAAAGTCAAAAAGCTGCGTTCTGTTTATAAAAACAGATGTTTACTTTCTAAAGTATCAGGTCAGCGACTGCGACTCGTCCAGATGGAAATTAGGTCACATCGACTGTCTGAATGGGGCCTGAAATGCTGCAAAACACCTCATTTGAACTCAAAAATGTATATTTATATAATGTTAAGCATGTATAAATTCTTAATTTCTCATTTTGGCCTCAAGTAGTTGAAGACAGATGTAAATTTGAGCAGGAGGAAGTTTACTTGTCTGCTAGGAAAGACCAAAACGGGGTCACCGGAGCGGAGTTTATGTAACCTGCGCGGCGCTGTTTCTACCACTTTAGATTAAAATAAAACACACACGGCGCGAATAAAGCCTCGCCATACCTTGTGCTGGCTCCCCGGGAGTGATGTTTATGTCAAGCCCAGAGACAAAAGCATTTCTTCGGTCCTGTAGGAGTGCGGATCAATGATCTGTGCCGGCAGCCTCTGCCTGAGAATCCCTCTCTGTTCCTCCTGTGCCCTACTACTGTACCGCGTTTCATAACAGATGAAGCCACTGCGCATGTCCGGAGCAATATATACGCCGGCTTTATGTTGCGTTCACTGTCCAAGGGGTTTTTAAACATAAACCAACGTTTTTATTAATCCTGTCCACTCAACACACCAGGTTTAAGAATAAACTATAGAAAATAAGAACAACTATGAAATATTATTCATTTAATATTGACTAATCAATCATTTAAAATTTAGCTTTTAAATGTTAAGCAACTTTCTAAAACATCTCATCATTTTGTCGGTTAAAGCTGTTAGTTTCAGAACAAATATGAAGAAACACTATCATGAATATTAATTGAGCAAAATATTTTTTGTCTGTCCATTTGACCGTCTGTTTTTTTGTTTCTTGTGCGTTAATATCTGCGACTCATTCAAAACATCTAATAATTCCCATATTAATAAAGGCAACACCAGCCCAACCAAACGTGAACGCAGATGTGTTTCCGAGCGGGACGACCCCATTGGTCGGTGTGTTGTCACGTGTGTGATATGGTCACGTTTGAGAGGCATGGAATTGCGGAAGTTCCTTCACACTGTAGTTGTGAATGGTTGACTCGTTTAAATGGGATATTAATGTAAATTTAGCTATAATGTAGTGTACGCACTGACGTTGAAAGAAAAATATTCCAGAGAACTCTAATAATATATAAATATATGTACCGTACATTTTACTCAGTTTATTTACTTAAGTCTATTTAGCACAAAAGGTAAGGAAAGGTAAGGTAATTTTATTTATGTAAAACATTTTCAGCAACAAGGCAATACAAAGTGCTTTACAGGAATTAAAAGGAAATACAAACAAAATAACAAACCAAAGGAACTGGGTCATAGAGCCAAAACCTCAAATGTTTTTTTCTTGTTAATAAAAGGCCTCCAGATTGCTCAATATTTTGGGCTCGATTTGAAGAAACCGAAGTTATATTTCTTCTGTACTCAGCAATAAAAACAGGATCTAGGTAAGTCTTCATTTGAAAACACTTGCTGTATCCAGCCACATTTTAATACACCAATTAAAAGCATGTTTGAGAGCACCAACATGTACTTTAGAGTTTATGTTAATGAGCCGATGTAGATCTAAATAATATGAAAACAGAAGGAAACGAGAAAGCTTGGAAAAGTTGATCACTGAGTTGCATTTAACATTTTTAGTAGATTTTGATTTAAAAGTCCAAGTTTTGTCCTAATTTACTCATTTATTCCTGAATTGTGGCCACAAAAAGTCAGTCTAGGGGCTGCAAATGGCCCCCATCCATACTTTGAACATTCACACCAAATTATAGAAACATATTGACAGTGAGATATGTCGGGGGTTTTGCTGTTTACGTCTTCTTCTATTCCATATTTTTTCTAGTCTTGCCCATAAAGCTCATTATATGTTCCACATGCACAAATGAATGGAAATCTACCTAAAACTGGCTTCTAAAAATAATAATAAATAAAAATAAAATTGATGACATGTTCTTTTGTTGGTACATTGCAGTAAAAGCCTAATAAGGCTGTTTTAATTAGCTTCTGAAGTGAACAAGGGGCAGCCTGGCCAGTTTATTTCTGTCTGCTGGACCCGGTCCAGTTCTTTTTCCTCTTTGATTCTGCATTCTGTTTGCTCGCCCTTTCTGTTTCTGCCAGTCAGCAGATGGTCTGGTGAGGAGCGCTAACACAAACAGTCGCTGCTTACGACACTGTCATCAGATACAGTGTCATCTAATGTGCGCATCCCCGTCAAACTGCGTATATTCACCAAAATATGAGGCAGCAAATCACTGACACTGACACAGGAAGAGATAATAAATCAGAATGTGTACCACAGGAGACAAAAACAGGAGAAAAGAAAACAGAACTTTATTTACCATCTTTTTTAATCAGAAATCTCAGCCGTATGTTTGTGCATGTGCCCGTCATGAACTCTGGTTCAGTTGGCGGTTTTGTTGTGCTTCTCCTGGTGGGTCATTGGTTGGAGACGGAGAGCGGCCTCCCACTCTGGAGGTGCTGCTGCCGTGCTGACATCTTGTCTCAGGGTCATGCAGCGTGCTGACGTCAGCGCCTTGGGCTCAGCAAATTCTTTTCCAGGAACGCCCTCATGTGTTGCTGCATTTAATATTTTCTTGCACCCGCTGTGGAGTCACAGGTCACAACTCAGCCTAATAGTTTATCTGCATCCATTTAGTATAAATTTGTTCCCTCGTATCTGCTTCTCTCCCAGGCTTCATGGTCTTTCCAGAAAGGCTGTATCTCATTAGATTTTCTGCAATGCTGTTTTGCATAAAATCTATGGGTTTGAATATTTATTTAAAGATTAACAGATCATTTGTCTTGAAACCGATGAATGCGATACTTTGGCTAAAAATAAAGAATCAAACAATGTTTTACATATAGATATTATATCAAATGGAGGTCGTATTTGTTTTTTCATAAAATAATTGCACTGAATTCCCACATCAAAATGACAGTAAGACATATATGAATAATTCCTTTTTAGATCTGTTCTTCTTGACATTAAGTTGAAAACTTTGTTGTTGTTTTTTTTTTTTACATAATTTTCCACAAATAATATTCCAGAGAATAAAATATATCAATAGTCTGTTTGCAAATGCGTTTTTTTTTTTCTAGAAATACAGCAGAAATAATTTGGTGGTTGACAACAAAAATTTCAAAGAGTAGATATTTATCAGAACTTATAAGCAGTTTGTTTTCTTCAATAAACATACTAGATGTGTGTTTATTCTATAAGTTTGCTTATGTGTTTGCAAGCAGATGTGAATTAACAATGAATGATGCAGCAGTAATGTTTATTTTTGCATCTTGATGGGAAACTTTTCCTGGGTTCTCGCTCTGACGGCAGTCTGAGGCAACAAAAAGACAACACGTCTTTTTGACTCCTTCACCAAAAACTCCAGGAACACACGGCGGGCCACGCCGAGGCGCTTCGCAGCTCGACCAGAAATAACCCTGGGTCAGAGCCCTGCATGTCATCAGCGTGAGGTGGCGACTGCCGCACCTGCTGTGCTAATAGAATTCACCAACCAGCGTCACAACCGGTGGTTTTCAGGATTACATTCATTTGTCCAATGTTCAACTGACGTCAAGACAAACTCTTTAATACCAAACAGTTTGACTTAAAAATGACCCAAAACTAGTTTTTATTACAGTTTTTTCATCGAATCATCCTCAGGATTTCTCAAAAGAAAACAAAACTCCATGGATTACCTGGAGTTACCTGAACATGTCAATGCCTCAGAGCAGGACAAAGTCAGTGACTTAATGTAACCTGATAGAAAACTCTTCTTTACCAGTTGCCATCATAAACCCAACTCGGCTAAAGTGCATTTTAATTTTCTGAATCTGAATATTTCTGTAGGATCTGGTTGATTAATTCATATATTTCTGTACCTAAATCAAACCCATATGTCTTGTAAAGAGCCCTGCATAGAACATATTTCCTAAAAATGGAAATATGTTCTGTTTTAACCAGCTCAAAAAACAGTTTTAAAAAGGAGCTTATTGGGAAATATGTTCTATAAGATGAGTGTTTTAAAGTCCATAAATGCTATAGATGATATAAAAAAGTGTTTAAATAATTGTACATCTAAAGATGAGAATGTGAGATTTAAATATCATGTAAGATGGAAATAATTTAAGTCTTTTTGGTGTTTCGACATTTAATTGATTAAGTTGATGAGTATGAAAGGGGCAGGACGTTACAAGATCTTGTATCTTCTACCCGCTCCTTTTCAAACAGATAATATAAAATTGCATTTCACTAGAGCACGATAACTTGTTTTAACTTTTATTTTCTTTTTCTTCTTTCTTGATTTCACTTTTGTCTGTTCGAAGTAAATAAATAATAAGTGCCTTGAGAAGATATCTGTTGTGCAAATAAATAAATTTAATTGAATATTCTCCGTGAAAGAACAAATATACAAATTTTATCACCCATTAGCTGCATTTCCACTAAAAATGTGCGCAACAGTAAAGTTGAATGAGTTTCCATTAAATAAGAAACAATTAAAATCCCATACTAATAAACTTGTTAATGCAATAAATCAATAAAAAATATGCTGCGCCATTCTCCTACAATTCCTGTCGTTTTTGTCTTTTCCACCAGCAACAACGTCCGACTGTTTGCTGCAGCTGAAAAACCAGATCATCCTAAAGCAAAAACTTATAATTTTTTTTTAATGTCAACACTGGATGGGTTAATCAGGTGTGGGATGGATGAAGTAAAGTAGTTCATATTTCCCAAGTCTGTAAAATTGGAAGCCACCAATCAGCTTTTCTAAGACTGTCTGCAGTTTCTGCATGTTACCATTCAGTCTGAACTGATCCTCGATCAGTCAATCGAGTTTTATTTGATTGACTGAATTCAGCAACAAAGTGGTTCAAAATGCTTTACATTATAAAAACACAAAAATAAAAACAGTTACGAACACCATATTTTGTCGAGTGGCATCATCAAAATCATTAATGTACATCAAATATGTTGGTCAATAGATAAAGAGGTAACATAATATGATAAGGTTAAAATGTGAAGATTTAACTTTTATGTCTGTCTGGAGAACCGTGAGGCGTTCAAGTCACAGTTAAAACTGGTTTGGTCCATTTTAGTGTGACCTGAAATTCATCTTTGGCACTGACTATAATAAATATAATAATCAGTAAATATGTGCACCATTCAGATCAAATTTTTTACTTCTAGGGGGTTCTAATCTTAATAAAATTGATAAAATCTTATTTTTTCCTCTGCGTAATATGCATGAACACTTTCTCTGCAAAATAAAAAATAAAAATCCAATATTCCAAGTCACGCTCCTCTAAGGCACATGCATATCCATGTGCCTGTGTGATACACTCTCAAACACCCAACATCACCTACTCCTCATTTGCCTTACTGGCAAGCAGAGCGGATCCACACACGCCTGGTTTCAGTGCGCGGACGTCATGCGTCTGAATGAGTCAGCGTGTCGGAGGAGAAGCACTTTTCATCTGCAGCTCCTCCACATCTACAGGCCTTCCCAACGAAAACATTATTCACAGCCTCTTCCTCTGCTCCGTTTGCTTCTGCTGTTTGGTCCGTGATAACCTGAAAATAGGATTATTTTAATTTATAAAAGAAAACATTCATTGTTGAACAGGACATGTCAAAAACACTCTAAAATTTGAGAAGAAAAAAAGTTAAGCCAATTAAAGTTAACGTTAGTTTGGCTTTAATAGAGTGTTACCGAACTTTGACCAAAGTCAAGTTTTATTCCCTCATCTTTTTCAGCTGAATGCAAAGTTACAAGTGAAAGTTTATTTTTTATAATGAGGGTTTGGGTGTGAGTTTTTGTACAGTGCAGTTTCCAAAAACATTTAAGAACATCTCAGCTGCAGAGTTGATGCATAAAGTGAATATTTGGCACGTAATTCGTGGCCTATGCACGCTTCCAATGACAATCTACACTTAAAAAATAACCTGTAGCGTCAATATGAAGTGCTTTGAATTACAAAAAGGAATCACAACTACCTTTGTTGCCTCAGCAGCAACTCTTCCCTGCTCTGTTGCTGAGCTGTGATTCCTGCTCTAGGTGAACACTGTCTTCGGTTCTGGGCCGCAGCGGATCCAAACCGGACTGAATGGACAGAATCTTCTCCACCAGACTCCTGAAACACAGCAGAGATGCAAAACAACGACGGGAAAAGAAACGAGAGCAGCTGGCGTCAGCGAGAGGGACAAAGTTTAAAACCTTCAGTGCCTCTGACACACAGAAAGACAGATAAGAGAAAGAACAAAAAGGAAGAATAGAATGAAGAATCCAAATAAAAAAGATAAAGAAAGACAGAAAGGAACAAAGAAAGAAAACAAGGAAGGAAGGAAGGAAGGAAGGAAGGGCACAAAGAAAAAATAAAGGAAGGCAGGAGAGAAGGAAACCATGTTGGAAGTGAACAAGACAAAAAGGAAGGATGAAAAGGCACAAGATAGGAAGGAAACAAAGAAGGAAGGATGAAAGGGCACAAGATAGAAAGGAAACAAAGAAGGAAGGATGAAAGGGCACAAGATAGGAAGGAAACAAAGAAGGAAGGATGAAAAGGCACAAGATAGGAAGGAAACAAAGAAGGAAGGATGAAAGGACAAAGAAGGTAAACAAGGAAGACAGGAACCCAGTGGGTCTGTTAGTCACGCGAAGCACATTGGAGATCATTTTGTGAATGAACAGGAATACACTGGATTTAAAACACCTCATACCTGCTGTTATTGCTTACATTAATAAGGGCACAAAGGTAGGAAAACAAATCCTATTTTTATGATTCGAGGTGAACATTTTACATGTAGTTCCATGGATTAGCATCGTAGCCCTCAAACATGGCGCCCCCTATCCGATTGATGGGATTTCCTGGTAGTTGCCGTGTTGTACCATGTAAGCTCTGGACATGCTGTGTTACCTCATTGCCTCATTGATGTTCTTGTTGTCTTTGACTGAAGTTGTCATCCAAGTGAAGAAGCCGTTGGCCTTGCAGAACGTCTCAATGCGGTCTGCTGGGACGGCCCAGTGAGACAGGTCGCTCTGTGGGAGAGCAGAGAGAGCAGCAGCGACAAAAAAGACATTTAGGAAAATACAGAACGCTGCTGCAGATCAGTACTGTTGAACTTTCTTCTTTTAAAAAACATAAATGTCCTATCACATAGTCACCACCTCCCATTATAAGCAGGCATAGAAAACAGATGGGTGGATCTTGAATTACCTGAAACAGGAAACGTGTAACCTGATTTAATACCAAACACTGAGAAAAAAGTCATGCATATTGTCATAGAATGACTGTAAACACCTAGCTTCAGCTGTATGTTCCATTCCTGCACTTTTGCTTATTGTAATAATTTATTTTGATTCCCTGTCCTTCATATCTAATCTTCTGCAACTAATTTACTGGAATGTATTTAATACTGGGATTTGGAAACAACATGACTGGGTACATTCACATCAACCCTGTTTAGTCCGCTTCAATCGAATTCTAGCTTGTTTGTCTAGAAAGTCCTATTCGTTTTGGGAAGTGTGAATGCTCAAACAAACTCACCAAAAAAGCTAACTCTGGTCTGCCTAAAACCTCGATCGTGGTTCGGTTGAAGTGAACACTAGCGTGGTTCGAATGCAGGGATGCAAGCGGACCGGAAATTGCTCCAAAAGCAGGAAGTTAACTGCAGCTTATGGCATTCTGGGTCAACACAGCCAAAATAAATGCGCAAGTCTTGCACTACAGGGAGAAATAGCTCGTGTTTTTTCTTTACAAGAGACAAAAAAGAAATCCTACCATCGCTAAATTTTAACGCTACTCCATTTCTGTTTACATTTTGCGGAGAAGGAAGTTTGTGTTGGTCTTTCTGTCATTTCCTTCCGTGATTCTTGGTGCAGCGCCCCCACAGGCCAGGAGGTGAATAGGTTTTTCAATTAGTTCGGATAGTTCGACACTGTGCAGCATGAAAGCGAGTCGCATGAGCTGAAAATGTAACATATGTGGGAATTTTGATCCCTAATCAAATCGAGATGTGAAAAGACTCTTACATGTGCACCGTCTCAAATTTCTCATGTGGCTCTTTATAAAAACGATGAGGACGATAGTAACTCTGCAGCGCTAAGCTCTCCTAGTGGATCATCTACTAGCTAAATAAACCGACCTTGTTTGCCAGCAGGATGCATGGGATGGAGCTTCCGTTGGGCAGCATGGTGTGGTTGTCCAGGTCTTGTTTCCACTGGTGACACTGGAGGAAGCTTGATAAGTCTGTGACATCGAACATCACAACGCAGCCCACCGCTCCTTTATAATACATTCTGGTCATGGAGATGAAACGCTCCTGGCCTGGAAGGGCAGACAGCATTCATGCACATTTCAGTGATCAACATATGCTTATGCATAGACCTGTAGTTCACTTTGAACTAATGTTTCATACCTGCAATATCCCAAAGTTGAACTCGGACCTTTTCTTTGTCAGACCAGTGCAGCATCTTAACAGAGAAATCCACTACAGAAGTAAACAAAACTCACATTAGGAACACAGTTTGAGAAAAACTCAGGTTCATAAAGCACCCTAAACATATTTATTATGTTTATATTTACCCAGATATTAACATTCAATTCAGAAATACTTAATTGATCCCAAAAGGAAATTAAATAATCCCAACGGGAAATTAAATTATTCTGCTCTTCTTTCATTCTGAAGAGCCCAACATGAGCGTGAATGAATGGAAGAGGATTGGGACCACTGGAAAAAAAATTAATAAAATAAAAAAAGAATTAGGACTTTTGATCTCAGAAGATGAAAAACTAAAATAAAATCTGACTTTTTTCTTAGAATTCTGACTGTTGCTCTCAAAAGATTGAAATCATAAATCTGAGAAAAAAGACAATCTCTTCTGTACAGAAAAGGTTGTCCAGAAAGGTTGAATGGTTTGTCTGATAAATTCTGGGTCTTTCCTGAGTTTTCTCCTATCGAGATGTGATTGGAAACTGATACTCAAAACCTTTAAAACCATCTTAACAGACACATTTCGAAATGGAGGAACAATGGTTCTGTTCCTAACCTAGGCTTAATTGTTCTGCTTTAATTCAGAATCTTGTTCTTTTGATGAAGATCCACATTTCATGACCATGGAAAAATAGAAGAACTAGTAAATCAAGAGCTTCAATTTTTGACTCTGTCCTCTGTTTTCCTGGCTTAGACACTGAATACAAGCAACTAGCAACACACAATCATTGAAAAAAGAAAATCAAAACTAAATCTGTCTTTGTGAATCATCAGTATTTGACAATTACTTGGAGTCTCCTTTCCAAGACCGAAGACTCAACAAATCTGGGCTTTGTAAGAAGTCTTAGATCAGACATTCAGATGAGTCAGAAGTTACATTTTCCATATTAAACATTAAACACTCAAGTCAGCCCAGATAAAGAGCCTAAAAGAACTATAATTGTTAAAAACCATTTTGCATACCTCCTACGGTCATTTTGTACGTTCTGTTGAACTGTCCACCGACGTAGCGATGCACAAATGAAGACTTCCCAACGTTTCGGTCACCTATAACCAGTATTTTCAGCAGGTGCTCTTTCATTTTGTTTGCTCAGAAAGCCAACCAGAGGGACTCTTCAGCTGAAAGGTGCCATAGCCCAAAGTTCAAACAGGAAATGGGATTTGATAAGCGCATAAAGCTTTTGTGTTGTGTGCTTGTATGAGTTAATAATCTCCAAAGTTCAAAGGAACACTGGAGCTGCAGCAAACACAGTAAGGATGCAAAGAGAAATGAAGATAAGGTGAATTCTTATCTTAACATCTTAACAGCGTACTTTGTGTGTGAAAGATGCATAAAATTTCAAGTCTTTTTGGCCCTCTTGGTGTCCCATACATATTATTGTTTGTTCACATAGATATATGTACTCACATCGGTTTCACTGCCCATTCAGACTGGTGGCACAAAGACATAAAGATTTTGAGAAAAACTGCATGAAAAGTGAGTGTGTTAAAACGCCCACATGCCCCATGTGGCCGCCTTCCGTTTGATTTGATTGCGTTGCGACAAAGTGCAAACATTTTTTAGCTAAAAGCACAGCTCTTGTTTTTCAAGCTGGACCACATATAAGGACACCATTTGGAACTGGTTGTGTCCTAAAACAGTTATTTATAAGTTCTGCGGAGTACTCCATCTGCTGATGGGAAGAGAACCAAGACACGACGACGCACACAAACAGGAAAACCTCTCACAAAGTGGTTCAGGAGGATGACTCAGTGGGGGGGCTGGAACCTGTTTGGAAGCCACGAATGGCGGCCTATTTGGCAAATCAGCAAACTCAGTATGTGATCAACATCACACACCTCTCTGTATGTGTGTGTGTGTGGGGGTGTGTGTGTGTGTGTGTGTGTAGTAGCAACGCTGCTAATAGTGACAGAGGACAGAGATGGAAGCCGAGATATTCTTGATGTGTTGTAGTTTTTCTAAAAAAGCTCTCTTTACTGATGGCAAGCATTGGTTGGTTTTATTCTTTGTTCTGACATGATTCTAAGAAATGTGGAGAAATTAGAGTTTATCCTGGATTTGAATCTTGTTTCAGCTTTCTGTTTGGAGTTTGCATTTTCATGCGCTGTGTGTTCCTCAGGTCACCAGGGATTGTAGGTTGGTGCAAGCACAGTTTGTCTTGTGTGACTGTGTTGCACTGCGATTAACACATAATAGACACTAGGTGGTGCTAGAGCACCAGCCCTTATTCCAGGCGCTTTATCACCTGGAAAAAGTTTAAAATTGTACTTTAGAGTCAGTTAAATAATTTTGTCCCATTGTGCCAGATTAGCAGGAGCCACAGGCTTATTTTAGACACAAATAGCTAAACCAAGTCTTCATAAAGCTTGGAGTGGGTGAACATTCATAAAAAGAAGGGTGTGTTCAAAATAACTAATAGTTACATGTAATTTAATCCAAATTCATCAATAAATAGCAAAAATAAAAATTAGATGCAAATATTGAAAATTTTAACAGTTAATTTATTTATTAAATCATCTCTTAGTTTGTTTTAAAAGCTGCAAAACACACTGTAATATTTTTTATGTATTCATTTAAAATCTTGACATAAGATTAATGCTCCACATTTTTATCCAGTCAAGTCCCTTGTTGTGTTTTTGCTTATTTCATGTCATCATTCCTGTTGTTTCTTTTTTTTTTACATTCAGTAAAAAAAATATAGAAATGATTCCCGTTCTGTATTTCATAATCTATGATTTTATCTTAAAGCATTTAAGTAAAACAGTTTCGTCGCGTTTCTTTTGTGCTCGTGTGACATCTAGTGGCCGAACTGCAACATGACTCCCCTTATGGGGATTAAAATGTAGTTTTTGTGACGTAAACAACAATGGCAAAGCAAAGGCTGCGTTTCCCTCAACGTACTCAACTTTTGAATGCGTATTTAATCATATTTTTCAAGTACATAATAGAATGATGCAGCACCAGGGCAGCATTCATATTCTGGACTGGCCGTTTCCATGGCAAAATTATGAAGTTGAAAAAATGCAGCTTTGGATTTATAATCATAGAGTCTTTATTTCTGTTTGGCTTCACGGTGAGGGTAAGCGCGTTTTAACTTCGTTGGCAGCTTCAGTTAGACTTTGACAAACGAAGTCAAAAGAACTTTTCCTCATATTTCTATTTACAGTTATTGAAATACATGCATTCACATGTGGCGGATACAATGTACATATTTCACACCTGAATGTATGCTCTTATTGTGAAGGGGAGGCGGTGAGGGGAGAAGACAACGGTTGTCCTTCATTCTATTTTTGGTTTTGGTTGGAAGACATCGAGAGTAAAACGAGACTCAAATTACTTTTTCGTCTTTTTCTGCTGACTTCCACAAAGTGCTCAATGTTTGCGGAAGTCAAATACTGAGCTAATGGTAATCGTGGAGCATATCTTACAATTCTGAAGGCAGTAAATTAACAACTTAATCCTCATAATCGTCCGCCATGGTTCTTTTTCCCGCTTGCGCTTATCAGGCGGAATAGTGACGTATGTCGAGTATCAATGAAGTTCGGATCGGATGAATGAGACCAGGCCGTAAGGACTCAGGTCACATTTGAAAAGATCAGGCACGTAGCCCGGTTCCCATCCGAAAAAATCTGATCTGTGTTCACACTGTCATGAAAAGATCAGATACAGGTCGCATTAAGGGGAAAAAAAAAAATCGAATTTAGGTCACTTCAGGCTGCAGGGTGAACATAAACATAGATATATTTTTGTATGTCAGGTAGGGTTGGGCAATAAATTAGTCACAATATGTAGACCAATAGATAATAGGTCTGATATAATATTCAGTGATTTCACTGAACTCCCCTCCTGCACAGCATTCTGGAGGATGTAGGCAGAGGAAAGGCTTTAACCATCAACTAACTCGCTCTTTTGGTTGCCTAGCAACAACTAGTTGAGAAACAAACGCAGCAGCAGTTTCAGGTTTCACCACCGCTCCTCATAACTGCTTAAAAATAAAAAACAACAGTGAAATCTGTGGATAAAACAGGAAAGGTCACGCCACCATTTTGGTAGTATTTCACACTTAAAGCAAAAAGTTAATTGATAATTGTAGATATTGACTGATTTTAAACATTTTTTAGCCACATCATCCCTAATGTCAAGAAGCCATTTGCAAATCAGCATAAAGTGAAAACCAATTTGTCATTATGCTGCATTGTTCAGAATCATCTCCCATTGTTTTCATTTTTTAAAGATCAAGGATCAGAATGCATGTTAGCACCGTTACGCTTCACGTCCTGCTCCTCTTGCACCTTCTTCTTCCTGTTGACATGGAGGAGGAGGAGGATAAAGTCCCTCTGGAGGTCATCACTGAGAGCTCCCCCTGCAGCGTGACCTGTGGGCTGGGGGTCAAAACACAAACCCTGTGTTTGCTAAAGGACGGCAAGGCAGCGCTGGAAGCGAGCGTAAACACAGAAGAAAAGGTATCAGTGAAATGAATCAGGAATCGGTTTTGTTCTGTTTAGGACTAAAACACTGATAGGTTACAAATGGTTGCAATTGGATTAATACTGAGTGTCTGGAATCAGTTGGACTTTGATTAGCAATTTAAACCCACATATTTTGGTATAATTACCATCAAAGCTCTGCCAAGAAAAACAAAGACCCGTTAAAGAATCATTTTGTAGTTCTGCTTTCATTAACTTTGTTGGTATGTTGTTCTTGGACTAGGAACAATTTCTCATTTTTAACAACAACCTGCTTAAAAACATTAAAACATCATACAATAGAAAACAAAAAACAAAACAAAAAAAATCACAAAACACAAAAAGCAAAATAAAAATACAACCATATTCAGATTGACTAAAATACATGTGATAAGTCAATACTTAAGTCTAACTCGGAAGTCCTATGTTTACGCCCTCCCACCTTTCTATCATTAAACATATAATACTCCAATCTTTTTGCCATTTGCAAACAGTCTGTGCATGAACATGCATGTCTAGAACGTAAATGTTAGGTAACTCAGAAATTTTGAGATTAATCTCAGAATTTCTTTTGAAAAACTTCTGAAAACTCTGAACCAGTAAAGCAAAAAAATTAAACTTTTGGAAATTTTCCTTGCTTCCAAAGTAAAATAATTTTTTTACTTTTGGATCTCAGAAATTTCCGAGGTTTTTCTAGAAAACCTCTGAGATTAATCTAAAAATGTTAAAGTTTTTTTCTTGCAACTTTCGGAGCTCGGAAATTTGCAGATCTTTTCTAAAGAATTTCTGAACTCCTATCAGGACGTCAGCAAGTCCAGCATATCAAAGACGTGCAGGAGCCAACAAGTGCAGTGTGTGGAGTCGTGGCAGTGTGGACTGAAGACCATGACTGTGACCTCTGGACAGCGAGTGGAGATCGACTGTTTGGGAGAAGTCATGGCGGCAATGGGAGCGTTCTCCTGGAGGTAGAGACTGCGTCTTCATCAGCAATTCACTTTCAGCTCAAAAGGAAAAGCTCAGAAGCAATGTTGTGATTATTTATCTGAAGTTTACATCAGTATTATTCACTTGTAATTTGCAAATTGCTCTGAGTTTTCTGTTATTCTTCAACAAAATGCTTTAAACAGGGAAGGTGAGGTGTGATCGGGTTTCTGAGTGACTGTGGATCTCAGCGTGATGTCTTGGTGTCCCTCAGGGTTTCGTGGCGCTACGCTCGAGGCGTAATCAGCTCGGACGATTCTCTGTTTGATCGCTGGAAGGCCCCTGATCTGCATCGAGTGGTTCTGGACCCAGTCAGAGAGAAGGATGCAGGTAAACACACCTGGGATGGTTTTCTCGAGGTAACGACTTCTTTCCCTGTTTTCCTGAGATGGCAAATAAATTTTCCACTTGTTTAGTTGAGAAAATGATTTAAATTCCCATTTTCTTGAAATAACAAATTAATTTTCCAATGGTTTTCATGAGGTAATGGCTTAAATTTCTCTTTTCCTGAGATGATAAATTAATTTCCCAATGGTTTTCTCGGGAAAACGAGAAATTGCCTTTTTTAAATTTACTTTTCCCCTATGGTTTTCTTCAGATAACAATTTCCCAATAATTTTGTCAAGTGGATCTCGAGACACCAAAATGGTACACATTAGGACAGATTCAGGCTCAAAACACCTCAATCATCTTGGTTTGTGTTATCTTAAAAAAAAAAAAACTATCAGGAAATTAACTCATCTCAAGAAAACCATCGGGAGAGAGGAAATGCAGAAAACGTCCACTCTCAGCTTTTGTATCTGTGCACAGAAGAACCAACAATGAATTTACAGTCTTGTGATAAACAGTAATAAAGTAAATCATGTCCCAATTGTTTCCAGGTACGTATCGCTGTGACGTTCAGGACACCAACTATCGCAGAAGGAAGACAGTTTACTGGGGCGTCCGTGTTTTACCGGCGGGGGTCGTCAACCTGGACTACCAAAGCTCTCTGTCGCAGTGGGACGTGTCTGGGAGACGGGCCGACGGCAGCGGTGTGCTGCAGCTGGCCGCCGGGAGAGTTCTCCTCTACGCTGTACGGTTTGCTGCAACTTAGGTTTTCTTTTGTTATTAACTTGCCAAAACGTCACAACGCCTGCTGATTGAATTATTACCAGAGACCAAAACAAAGGTTATTTATTTCACCATCTTTTTTTTAAAATTGTTAGCTATTCATATAACCAGGCACCTATAAATGCTTCTGTCTCCTGTCTAGAACATCACCATGGAGTATTAGGGTCAGACCGAAACATTTCTTTAAATTACAAGAATAAATTCTCAATATTATGATACTATGACAATAATGTCATAAGATTTGGAGTATAAAAAAAAACAACATCTCCATACACAATTATGTGTGATTCTTTCTTCAAAATACAAATAAGATGGACAAAAAGGAGTAGAAATTTTGGTATTTTAAGGACGAAAATGACAATAATTCATATAAGTAGCAAAAAATAGCAAAATAGCAAAAGAAAATTTTTCCCAATTAGTTTCGTTCAATAAAAAAACTTATGAAACTTTAGCAGCAGCTGCAGGTGTGTCTGGTGAATTTTTGGTTCAGAAATTTTACTCCAGTAAGACCAGTGATACTTCATAATAAAATTACTAAAAATAAGTAAAAAAGTACAGTGTAGTAAAAATACTCCTAAAAGTCAATTTAAAAAAAAGTTACTATAGGAAATCTAACTAGTTACTACCAAACTCTGCATTTTTTACTCTTCAAGAAATTCGAAGAAAGTAAGAGTAAAAAAGTATTTGGTAAAAGTTTTACTCAAATACTAAGTAGCTGATTAAATTATCAATCGTTTAATATTTAAAAATTACATAATCAGGTGGGCCAAATTAGAAAGTTTAATGGAAATATTGGTATTTTCAGAACCAAAATGACAATAATTCAGTTAAGTAACAAAAAAAAATTAAAGTCTGGCAAAAGAAAATTTTTACAAATTAGTTTATTTCAATAAAAAATCTGTAGGTGTGTGTCTGTATCTGGTAAATTTTTGGTTAAAACATTTTTCATGCAGTGGGTAGAGAATTCAGAAATTTCACTCAAGTAAAAGTAAAAGTTATGGTGCAGTAAAATACTTCCAGAAGTACATTTATTCAAAAAAGTTACTCAGGTAAATGTAACTGGGTAACTGCAACTAGTTACTACCCAAATCAGGACACGAGGGTCAGGTCGTTCCGCTCACTTTGTACCGTCTTACCTTGCCTGCCTCCTGCCATGTCGGCGTTTCAGAGAATCGCCGCTCTTCCCACTGAAATGAGACCAAACGGCTTCTTACACCGAGACTTTTCCAGGATGAAATGCAGCATGGAGGCCAGCAGCTCGACAAAACTCTGCAGCATGGAGAGGCGTGACTTCCTTTGTTCAGCCAAAGCCCTAAGGACTGAGCATGATCAACGACCCTTCATCCATCCTGCCTGCATGGCGGTGGGGCAGAGCAACCGCTTTCCTAAACAGGGCCGGGTGTTTAGGCAGAGATTGCAGAGGGATTGCAGCGGCTGTCAGGAGACTTTTTATTGATGCTCACATCTCATGAAATAAGAAGCAAAGCACAACTTGGACCTGTCTGGTAGAAACACTGTCATTAATCCTGTACAGCCTTTAATTTAAAAAAATCCCCCAAAATTTCTGTAAACACATTAAACTGAATCATTTCTAAATGTGTAATTAGCTTCTTAGATTTTTTGTACGGGAATAGTTATTAATCCATCATTTGTTTGTTATTTTAGAGCACAAATATGACTTGAAACTGGTACATTTTGCTTCATCACTAAAATGGGAAAAACAAGAGACATGTTGCATCATTCATGTAGGGCAGATGTGTTGCACTGCAAAAACACAAAATCTTACCAAGTAATTTTAGTCTAGTTTCTAGTGCAATTATCTTATTACACTTAAAATAAGACAAACTAACTGAAAAGTAACTTTTCAGCAAGTTATAGAAGCTTCTTTTAAGTAAACAATTCCTTAATATTGACGAAAACTTTCTTGATCTATTGGCAGATAAATTAATTTATAACATGGGAAAAATGTCTTGTAAGTTAAATAATCTGCCAATGGAACAAGAACGTTTTCATCAATATTAATAAATTGTTTACTTAAAACAATCCTCTACAGCTTGCTGAACAGTTACTTTTAAGTTAGGTTTAACTTATTTCTAGTTTGCTAAGATATTTGCACTAGAAACTAGACCAAAATTACCTGGTATGATTTTGTGTTTTTGCAGTGTGATGTTCAAAATGAAACAAACAAACAAACAAAATCTGTTTACCTCAATTTGCTATAATTGGCATTTAGGGTAATAAAGATGTCAAACATTTGGAACTGTGATAGAAATTTTATTTTGCTCTCAGACAAAGCAGTGAGAATGGTAAAGTGCATTCCTGAATAGAATCAGAACCTCTAAAGTATCAAGAAAATGTAACTTGAAATTTTAAAAGTAGACCCTTACTGGGTCTTTCAGCAGGACCGGTTCACCAGAAACAAAGTCAAGCTTCAGTGTTGATCTGATTCACCAGACTTTCATCTGTGAGGTGATCAGTAGAGAAGAGAACAATGTACTTCAATTAAATTAATTTGTATATGTGTAGTCATAGTACTTCTGCAGTAAAACATGAATTAGACTAAGAAGTAGGACTAAGTATTGTCCTATTGACACATTGGGAGTTGTACAGGATAGTAATAGCACCAATGATGTTTAAGGAAAAATACATTTCGTCAAATATTAGAATTTATATGTGTTCGATTATGCAACTGTCATAAAATATTAATTTATTTAAGGTTTATTTCCTTTAACATCTTTAAAATGATTTCCAGCAACTCTGGAAGACGCTCTATCTCTATTATTTTCAGCTGCACTAAAGACAATTTAGACTAAATTTTGAGACTTGGCCACAAATTACCACAGAGAGGGAGACATGCAGACCTGAAGGAGCTGATCTGGACTGACAGCTGTAGAATCCAAATATAGTTAAGATATCAACAGTTTGATTTAGAGATTGAAGAAGAGATAAAAATGGATTTAAAGATAGAGACTAAACCTCTTAAAGTAGTGAGTGAGAGTTTCACCTCTTAAGGTGACATTTTTAAGGTGGTTTAGGATGGAAATACGTCTTGATTGTGAGGTTATTGACTCAACAGGTTTTGTTTTGTGTGTCTAAAAACGCAGGTGGTGATTTGTTTCACCTTGACAGGCTTCTTGGTTGGACTGATATTCCTCTACAAGGCAGTATCCTGCAGACGACAGAAGAATGAAAGAAAGACAGAGATGATGCAGTTAGAAAAATATATTGTAAAATAAATAAATCTTTTCAAAACGCACTCGGTCCTATGTCTGGATAAACAGCACAGTTTTACTATATCAGGTAAAATATTAAAAAGGTCGCCGGTGTACAAGTGCATAACCGTTGCGGCCATATTCTGCTCCACCAGATGGCAGCGTTGGATAACAGGAAAGTTCTGAGTCAAGCGTGACAACACAGATCAATTATCACCTCCCACATCATGACCGAACGGCACAGCGTGATCCAGCTGCCACAAAGGAACCAAGTTATTAAAGAGGAGAATACAGAAAAGCACAACATGTGGCTCCTTAATGGACTTATGCAACACAGCAGGCAGACCAGGAATAGAAGCTCCACATGTTTAAGACTTGTTTAAAAAAACTCTTGAAGAAGCCACATGCAGTAGAAACACTTCATGACTTTGTGTATTAAATAGATGTAAAATTAATCCCAGAAAAAGAGCAAAATTCCTTGTGAAGATGCTGCTTGGAGTTTCATTATCCACAGTGAAAGAGCTGAAAGGCCAAACAGAGAGGAAGAAGCCGTTACTCCAAAAACACCATAAAGCCAGAGTACGGTTTGCAAATGCCCTCGTGAACAAAAATCTGAATTATTGTAATGAAAGTAAAAATGACGTGTTTGATCATCATCACATCTGGAAGAAAAACGGATCCATACCAAAGGTATCGGAACCAAACCCTCGGCTGGTGAAATATCAGAACCTTCATTGTTATAATTTCTGTCTTTGTGCAAATGAAATAGTCAAAATTTGTCGTCATGGCGACAGATTCTTTAGGCCAGCTGACTGACGGTGTCCAGCAACATGTAGAGGAGGGGCTGTTACAGTGGCAACAGCAATGCCAGGGTTTCCTTCTTAACGTGTTTGAACCGGTTCTGACCCGGTTCGTCTGATTTAATCCTTTTTTTGTTCTGGGAATATAAAAGCGCAAAAATGCCTGGATTCATAAAACCATGTGCGATTTTTCGTTTACAAATCACAGCTGCACCTCAACGTTTGATAAAAGCTCCACTTTATGTTCTGCCCTCTACGCGACCCCATTCAACCATCAATGGTTAATGCAACAGACCTAATGCTAAGCTAAATATTTAGTAAGCTAACCGAATATTTGGTTCCAAATTGAATGTTTAGCCGGCAAGCTGAAAGTTTGAAGCCAAATATTTAGCTCTGACCTAGAAATACTTTATTAGCAAGTTAAATATTTAGGTTTGACCTAGATATTTTGTTAACAAGCTAATTTTGTTAGCTTGTTAACAATTGTTACATTTGTGAAAAATGTAACAATATGATGACCATTTTCCTCTTATTACTGGCTAAACAAACCAGATTATTGCTGTTAATCTTTGACTGTGTAATTATATAACTGGCAGCCCAGATTCTTCTATCAAGTTACTTTTTTATACATCACAACCTTTGTGTGGAAAGGTTTTGTGCGTACGCCGCATTTATAAATGAGGCCTCAGATGTTGCCACCAAGGCATCCGGGTGTTGTGTTTGTAGCTTAGCAACCATTGAACTGATGACATCACATGCATTGCGGGAAACAGCTGAAGGTGGAATGTGAGAAGTTGCCAAAACTACACCAGTGAACTCTCTTGGTAAACAATGTGGACGGAAACTGACTTCTTTTTTTTTTTTCTAATTTGTGGATAAAACTCTCTATTCATCTATTTAATATATTTTATTTGCCCGTGTTGTTTTTGTTCGGCCGTTACAGAGTCTGAGCTGTGTGCTACGTCACTGGTTGGCTGGGCAGCGGAAGTGGTGTTGTAGCGCAGAAAAGAAGAAACCTTGTAACTTGTTTTCTGTGTGTCTGTGCCCGGCTGCTTCTGAGAAGAACAAATACAAAAAAAAAAAAATACACACAGCAAAATAAAGTTGCCGAAACTCAAGAAGGACTCCTGTCTGTTTCGTGAGTGCAACACTAATCCACCTCCTTTTCTTTTCTCACTCTTTAAATCTCTGTCAGGAAGCCTGGCATGTCTCAGTAAAACACATAATACTTCATTTAAAAACTCTGGCTAAGTCCTTGTTAGGGCCTGGAGTTCATCCAGCCTGTTAGCCAGCGAACTCCCGTTGCTCATTATGATTGTTGGAAGACGTAGTCTGAACTTCCTCCTTCTTTTTCTCCTCTGCAATCACTACGCCTCCTTTTCAACCCATCCGGGATTTATGTCTTCAGTTGAGGTATTATTTCAGTTTTTGTGATGGTAATCAGCTGCTCCTGGTTGTAAACCTCCTGATGGTTGTGCATCATAACAAATGCCCAAAAGCAAAGAAAGTATCATCTATAATCCTTCCAGCTGCACAGCATCCTAAAGTAGAGAGAGCAATGGTGCAAAAAAACACAGATTTTCTCCCTGAAATGGAGGAAGTAAAGTTTAAGGAAGGGCAACAGAGCGACTCCAACATGCTGCCACCTTGAGCGGAGCAAATCTAGAACTTTTTCATTCATTAAGATGACAAAGAGGCAACAGGCGGCCAGACCCAGACAAGGTGAAAGTCAACATCATCCCAGCGCTTCCAGACCTAAACAGGGAGGGAGATTAAGAGGCGATTATGGCGACATAGTTTGAGTTATTTTGGGAGGAGCGACTCTAGGGAAATAACAGCAATGCAATTATGAATATATGCTCATCATAACTCATTTATTTTCTCGTGGAAGTCGCCGAGCTCATCCCTGAACAACGGCGTTTCCCTTTGTGCGTTTAGTTAAAAACGCGGCTTTAGCAGATGTAATTGCTTTCCAGGGAAGTTTAATCATCGTTTCGCCGCAGCATTAAAACACACATGATACCACACACATGGAAATGTTGCTTTTCAAAAGCATTTTGGATAATACAGAGGAGATCATATGCTAGGCTGTTAGTAAGCACTGGACAAGCTCTTGGGAAATGAGAGCATCGATTATTATTGTTCACGTGGAAATGAAAACTAATACGAGGCTGAGAGGTCACAGCATTCAGTTGCTGTCTATTCACATGTTAATCCTGTCATATTCTCCATGTTTTTTTTACTTTTTATTACATGTGATTTTAAGTTTTATTATGTTTTTAGTGTAAGTGCCTGCCATGTCTTGAATGTGTTTAGCGTTAAGGACGACTCTCGTTTTTGTGAATAACTCATTAGCCACTGCAAAGACATTAAAAATGTTGACAGTGATGACTAAAGTTTCCACTGCCAGACTATTTAAAACCCATTTTCAACGCCCGGATCACCAGATGGCAGAAAAATGGAGAACTCTGCGATCTCACACTTTGCAAACCTTTGCGTCGTCTCTTCCTTGATGTCTGAGGAGCCACCAGGATGATGCAAGTCGTGTCCTTAAAGTGTAACACGCCACCTGTGGCTAATTCTGTTGACACGGTTTCCTCACAGCAGCCATATTTTAGGACAGTTGGAGGAATATGTTGTGAAAACTAACAGATGAGATAATTTAATTTTGTCTGCTTCTCTTTTTAAACTTAATCTGTTTTAGTTCAGTCCCAGAGAAGCAGAAGCTTGGATGGATGACATCTTAGCTAGCTCTATGACGGACTGAGCGGTGAATTCAGCTCGCCAACAGACATTCCTGAAACACAATCTCCAGGCAGAAGTTTGTGAGATTAAAGTGGAGCCCATATTTGAAAATTTCCAAAATGGGCAAGAGATACGAAGGGTCGTGGTCCAGTGTGGGGATGGGCGGAGGGAGTTCAGGGAGGCTGTTGCAAACTTAGCAACTTTTTGTCAAATAAGCGACTAGCAATGAATCTAACGACTTTTTTTTATTATTAATTATTGTAGACTTTCATGGCGACATGTAAAAGCATTAATTACTGACCCGCCACCAGGGGGCGTGTGTCTGAGTGAGATAGTTTTATCTCCAAACATGGCGCTGTGACGCAACTATTAAACCCAAAGAGGGCAGCACTGAGGTGGTTTTAGGCCAAAAATCAAACCAATTTTTTATTTTAGAAAAAAAGTTTTTTTTTCATTTTTCTTGATTTGTGTGTTAGTTACTCTTTAGGCTAAAGTACATTTGGTTTATGTTGCAGAATAACCTGAAGTACCACAAGCCTGAAGAATGTTTTGGAGTTACCTTGTCAAAGCCTGGATGTAATCTGACTGGGATTATGGGAGAAGGCTTTAAGTAGGCCATTAATGTTTTAAATCACTCCAAAGTAACATTTCTGTAAAGAAGAGTAGGCCAACATCCCTCCACAGTGATGTCAAAGAACTGACCATCCTCTTGGTGTGGGCAGCCCTCTACTGATTTCTGGTTTCAAGTAAATAAAGAAGGACAAGTAACTGTTTCTACCCAGAATGATAACAATGCAAATTCATTGATGGCACCCAGAGATGGTTCCTCGCAATCCCAAAAGTATGTTGCAACATTTCCTCCACTAATCATTAGCAGAGCTAGTAAAGTAGGTCTGCCTAGTTGTCCAGCAGCCATTTGTTTCACTGCTCTCTTTCAAGTCACACTCAAACCTCTAAAAGAGGCCAGCCGATGCGCCTTAATGATGCTCCATGACGCATTTTCTTTGCAGGCAGAATTTTAATCATCCCCTGGATATATAGCAGCATTTCTCAGCTGCTGAAGTGTCCTCTTTCAACATAATAACACAGAAAGGGAATGCACCGTCACTGATTGGTTTTTATCTCACTGGCTTCCTCAGAGCATCTTCCATACTGGTAAAGGACAGAGACTTTTCATTGGTGAAGTACTTTGACCCCACATTTTATTGCTGAGTCGTCTTTAAATACAACTTCTCTTCAATGTGATCCACTCATCAGGAAGATTAATTTCTTCTGCAGAATTTAGATTTGAAATAGCTGAAAAGCTACACCCACCTAATGTTTGAACCCGATATTTATGCACACTCCATAACAAGATATTGAATTGAATTATGGCATTGTTATGGGATGGTTATGATTGGTTAATTCACCACATCTGAGTTAAAATGAAACACACTAATACATGTTTTCCTGATGTTTTTGGAACATCATGAGATATCAGTAAGATAACCGTGAACCTCCATTAATCTTACCATCAGTTTTTCTCAGCAGTCATATCGTCGTGATTCAAGGGTTTTTATGATTTCCTAATTGTTTATTTACTTTCTTAGAACATTTTCTGCATTCATTATTGCCCAATTGTTTTGCCATACTCATTAGTTTTGTCTTTTATGTGTGCTTTATAAATTAATTTGGCATTGTTGGAATATTAATGTCAGCCAGGAGATTTAATTAAAGACAAGGTTGAGGAATGGTGAGGTGTTCATTATGAAGGTCACCCGTCACACAGCATGCCTGTTTAGTGTGTTAGCGCTCAGATTAATGTCCTTCCTGCCACGTCTGTGGCATCCCTACAGGTTTGTTTTGCATGTATCATTTACCAATGACAGATCAATAACAGAGGATTATTATTATTTTATGATCTGTACCTTATCTGTATTCAGTTTGAATGTGGTGTGACTTAAGTCATCAGAGCTTTTGATGTGCAAATGTCTGCACCAACAAACTGATGACCATATGCATTTTCATAGAAAATTCTGGTTTAACTTTGAACTTAGTTTGTTTTCCTGTATTTGCGCTGAGCGTTACGGGGAATAATAAAACCATTTTTCTGCTGAGCTCCAGCTCCAGTGAAGCATGTTTGTTTGTTGGCTACTGGGCTACATGTTGCTAAATTTGATGTGACCGAGCGTTAAAGCAGCAGAGAGAGCTGTGTAACCATCTCTGGTATTGGCTTGACTTTGAGGCAGATTAAAAGAAAACACCGAAGATTGGGGCTGAAATTGAGGGCAAACCGGGAACACACACACACAGACACGCCTGCGCACGCACACGTCACATGGTGATTGACCTTTTCTTAAAGACCTGTTAGGTGCACCTGCTCAGTAATTGGACACGGGCACAGAGGGGAGTCTCCCTGTACCCATTTGTGTGTGTCCCACAGCCATGGCTGAGCACTTTAAATTAATTTCACTTGAGCTCTGACATTTATATATGGGAGCTACTGCTGAGAGCTGACCGCTTCAGTGAGACTGTGTTTGTGCCTGGACAGTAAAAAAAATAAATAAAAATCACATGAAGGTGCAGGGAAATATCTCCTCATGTACATCTTTCCTCGCTCTGAAAACAAATGTATTATTAACTGAAAGTGTTTGTTTTGTTACGAAGTTAACATTTTCATTAAAACACTAACGTCTGCCATCCATGAAAATGGAGCAAGATCTTTCCACTGTATGTTCAGTTTTTAGTTTTTTTTTTTCTACTGTTTCAACAAGTTTGGTTTTATCAGAGTCCAGAAAAGTGTTTACACTAGTAAAACCATCTCCTGTTTTTTTCCTGTCTTGCTTAAATGATTCAATTGAAACTAACGCAATCAAGATGATGAGAGTGAATACAAAATGACAGCTGCTGCTGAGGATGGCGCGACCAGTTTCTACCTTTTCCCAGTCGTCCATGTTGGTTTGGTCAGGTTCTTTTTGTTAAGGTGTTTTATTTTAATAATATTTTAAATGTGAAGTTTGTCACATTTATTTATTCTACGAATGTATTTTGCTTAGTCAATAAGATGTTTCTTCAGACGTTTATTGGCGTATCCGGCTCTGTTATGCTGCTCCTGACAGTTGGTGGTTACCATAGTAACCGGTAACTGACGGCTCCGCCCCCTTTTTTTTGTTGCCATTCTGCAACTGGGTGATTCTTTTTTTCCGGCAACATTTCATGTCCTCATGTTTTGCTAACAATGATTTTTTTGTAAAATGTGCCAAATATTTACAGCAAAGTATTTTAATTATACATTTAGATGTTTGCCATTATTCAAATATAAATGAAATGCCCTTTAAATATTATTTTGTTCTTTACACGCCTTTTTGGTGACCGACATGCTCAATTTCATTGTGTCCGCAGTGCAGTGTAATAGACTTCCTCATGAAGTTTAAACAATAAAATATATGTTTTTTGATGTTTTTCTTCAATAAGTTGATTAACTGGACTAAACCTTATTTTAATATGCAACTGAATCTATTAGGATCCTGTTAGGATGTTTCCTTTTTGCCTTCAAAAAGGCTAAAATTCCATAAAAAACTTTTACTGGAAGTGACATCAGTTACGTTTTTTAATTCTTAATAAAAAGAATAAAGACTCGTACATTAAACCTGTATGAGTCAACCTTAAAGTTCCACCCTGTTAAGACAGATTGTGGAAAATGTTTATTCAGTAGAATTTAAAAAACATTATATTAGATTTAGTCATTAAAGGTTTGTAATTCTGTTGAAGGTTAACTAGCTAAATGTTGACCACATAAAGAGCTACAGGTACATTAGTTAGAAAAGTTCCACCCTGTTAGGTTCATGAACCAAACAGGGTGGAAATTAGGGTGAAAAGTAATCATTTTAAGTCAAATATAAAATTTCAGATGATGGAATAGAGTTGGAGAGTAGTCTGAGGTATTAACAGACGTCTTTGTCATTTGTCTGTTTTCATTTCACTAGTTACCCCCATTGACTCCTGTGAGGGGAACCATGAGTTCCTGTCATTGGAAAATCCACTGCAGGGATATCACCTGTTTTTGCCAAATAGAGCAAGGGCAAATACTCTGCCTCTACTTTGACTGAAAGAGGCATCCAGTGATGAAAATCGTCAAATTTTAGAATCAAAGACATTGATTTTGCATCGTTATGGGACAATCCACCATGTGATGTTCCATTCCAAACATGTGTTTATTAAATATTGTTACAGAAACATTAAGTACTGCAAATTTTTCTGTGCCATGTTGGGAATTGAAGACCAATAAATGCACATATTGGCATAAGTTTTTAAAATTACCAATATTTTCTATGCTGTAATAATGAGTAAAAAAAAAAAAAAAAGTTATTTTTACAATACATACATAAATGATTTGTAACTACATTATCTGTTACAATTTCAAGAACAAATCACATTATATAGTAAAAGAGGGATACACTCTTTTTTTAGAAAAAGTCATTATTTTTCAAAATATACAAGTTTAACTATTTGTGATTTATGTGTGTTTGTCTCTAACAGGGTGGAACACATTCAGAGACAACGGTGAATAAAAACACCTGTAGTTATTAATTCATCCAATCCTATTATCCATTTCTTATTGTTAAACATGTCAGTGTTGAAACAAAACATTTAAAACTTAAAACATGAACACCTTTTTTTTTTTCAAAAGTCCTGAAGCCAAAATGTTGCTGCAAAAAAAGAGAATCACTCAACTGTGGTATGTATATAATTTTTTTTACAAATATTATATTTGAACATATATTTTAGGCTAATTTAGTAATATGCAGTGAATCATGAGTACATTTGCAGTGCTTTGTGTACGTTTTTAACCGTTATCATTATTAATGCTGTCCATTTTAGCTGTGTTTAATTTTACAAATGTCATCTGCTCTATTGGGATCTATTGGTTTGTAGTTTGTTTAGGATTATTTATTATATTTTATTTAATGTATAGAGGCAGAAGCTGCAGGACTGATGTTAACCACCAACTTGATTTTCTCTTTTCTTAGAATAAACACAATGAATCTGGATGTGTTTGTCGTGAAGTGAACTTATTGGATTTGAGAAGAATATAGAAAGGTTACACATGTTATCTTTATTCAATTTTAAAATTAGATAAAGTTTCAAGTGAGAAAAGCATGACTGGATGGAACTGACTCTGTATTTCTGTATTTAAACATTTGATTTTTCTTTTTTTAAAGCGCCTCTCACTACAAATTTCACATTTGTAGTGAAATTGTGCTTTATATAAGTTGGACTGAAATGAATTGAACGTTTGTTCATCATTTCGTTTTTGTAGACTCAAGTCGCTCTTCTGACAGTAACTTCTTACCTCAGTGCACCTGTTCCCAGTGCAGCAGTCAGCCACTGCGGCTTCATTCCTCCCATTTCTCCGCTCGTCTTTGTGATGCTGTCACTCATTCACGCCTCCCTGGCTGCCATGGCGCCTGATTGCTCTCCCATATATTTCCTCTTCATGGTTATTTCTGTTCTTAGTTCTCTCCTTGCTGCCAAGCAGAGTCTGTGCTTAAGACAAGGATAAGACTTGAAGCTCACACAAATTTTCCCTAAAATCAAATTCTGGCTGCTGGTTTCAGTATCAAATTACAACTTGTCTCATAATTCACTAGTTTTGTTAGACTAACTTCTTTTCAGTCTTTATTAATGTGATCTACAGTTTTGCTTTATTACTTATATATACACGTTAACAAATGCATCCCTGTCAGTTGGTGATAAAGGAAAATAAAGGACTCAAATATTTCAGTTTTATTAAGACAATCAAATCAGGAGTGAATGTCCCAGAAAGACAAATCTGAGATCAGATCGTAAACTCTTGCGGTGCTTATTTATTTAGCCAGAAAAGGAACTAAAGCACATATTTCCAAACATCAAGTCTGTCTATGCGGTTTATTTGAAACTTATGATGTGCTCTCTGTTTTTCATGGCATAGATTAGGAAAATATGTCAGAAATACCACCTGAAGTTTGGTTGTAACTTCCGTTAATAATCCGTTCACCATCAGGGATGAAACTTAAATTTCATCCCTGATGGTGCAGTCTGTGAGCGCACAGACTGTCCCACTTTCCAACCACTCACCTCCCCAACAGGGAAAAGCCGGTACAGACTAGGTGGATATTTTTGGTCATCTGGTGTAAAAAATAATAAGAGGCCTTTGGAGAAAAGCCTGGATAAAAATAAAAAATCTCTGAGGCAGAAACTTCTGGAGGAAAGAAAGATTCTCACAAGTGTCGACTTTAGATCTTTAAAGTTACATTCTGTTAAAAAGAAGCTATAAGAGAATGAAACAAGCTCACAGCTGTGTCACACTGCTCAACATTTACTCTCTGTTCTCACCACCTACTGCAGAGCCAGAGCTTTTCATAACTCAGTGTTTCCTTCTGACATCAAATAATGCACTGGTCAGTGCATCACAGCTAACACAGACAGACAAAAGGAAAGCTCAAAAATAGAGGCAGTGATCAACAATCTTCCAGTTCAAACTCAGAACTGATGGAAGAAGTAATTCATCCATTATTTCAGCTGTGTTGGTGCAGAAAAACAGCTAAATAATTCAGGACATCAACAAGGATTGTAATTGGCTGCCTCTGACAAATCACCAGTAGAGCCAGCCTCGCATTTGGGCTTTAAAGTATCCCATGACTAGTTGAGCATGTTGGCCTAAATATGTTGTAATTTTACTATTCAACTAAAACATTTTGTTTGTGGTACATAAAAACTCATAATAACTTCATAAATTGCATTTTTATTGTATTTTTAACCTCCATTTTTTCACCTGATGCATAAAACATCTGGATGGACACAAGCTGCCTCAAAATGTGCCGTTATACCAAGATAACTGTTGAAACTAACAAACAAATGTGATCGGCTTGTGATCTACTGTTTACTATATTAGCTAGAGCTAACACACTTAGCAAGAGCTAACACCATTAACAAAAGCTAACAACAGGAGCTAACACACTTAGCAGGATGCTAAACTAAAACAAATTGGAAGATAATAAATAGATCTTTAAGGTGACACTGGAGCATCTCCAAGTTATAGTTTAATATATTTGAGCAAATGTTTTGATCCTGATGCTAACAGCTCAAGTTACAAGCTGGAGCTCTTTGCTCCAGCTTTTCGGTTTTACGTTTCCAGCACAGACAGCAACTTTTTTTTTTTTGGCTGGAAGGAGCTAGCGCCGTAGCACGTAGCCCACGTTATCTACCCAAGATGCATTTCAGCAAAAAACATGGCAACGTCCTTGTGACAATATTTTATTTAAATATATAAAAACTAAACAGCCTACAGTTTTTTCATAAAATCTATTGTTACAAGTAGCTCTGAATCACTTTAACAAAGCATGACGTCAAAGTAACCTGGGTCAAAATGAGATGATCCTCCTTTTAACCGACATTCACTGACCTCTTCAGTGGCTTTGTTTCATCTTGCCTCGTACATCTGTATGATCCCGTTTCCTGGTGTTCTGCATGTGGGTTAAGAAACTGGAACCCATCCTGACACCAATTTCTTCAAACATTGAGACTTCAGACTGTAGAGCTGCAGTTTTTTTTTTCATTGGTGCCTCATAATTGATTCTCAAGTGTCCAGGTCACTGTTGGCACAAAAATGGATTCAACACTTAATATGGCTTTGACCAAACCACATCTACCTGTGTGTCTGAACTCACCTGGTTTCCCATCTTGATCTCTTGAGATTTTAGATTCTTCCAGAACCATAATTAGAGGGACATAAACACTAAACTCCTCAATATTGGATTTCAGCTGGGAGAGCAAACTGTTGTATGAACTTTTGCATGTGGACAACGCAGGAGGGCAAAAAGACGATTCTTTGACATGCCATCGATAACCGCACAGCCGAGGTAGAACAACTCTGTTTAAAAATGAGACCTGGAGATGCATTTATCATTAATTCAGTGTAATGCGCCACAGCAAAGAGCAGGAAAGTGGAGACCTACCTCTCTGATTAAGTGCCTAAATTCAGTTTTTCGTTTTGACAAACTTGTCCTAAGTTGGCTGTGACCAGGGCTGAACCTTAAGAAATACATTTTCTTTCAATGCTTTGCAGTTTCTTTCAGAGAAAGCTGGCTTAATAGAGTTAAATAAGAGTGAGACTTCACTCAAGTTGTATATTAATATGCGAGCTTGTTTCGACATGAAGTCTTAGAAAAACACTCAAAGAACCCACGCCAGTCCCGCTGTCTGTCTCTTTGCAGCATGTCCATTAGGAACTTCTCCCATTGCTTCCGACAACCTTTTCTTGCCTCTTTGAAAAATGCTGCTTTCACACAGCCTGCCAGGCTGCATCCTTTTTGTTTTTAAAGATAAAGAAAAACAAGAAACATCTAAAATGTCATTCAGGTTTTTTTCCACCATCGTTTTAAATAAGTGGAGGTTTGGTTTCCAGCCTGTCATGTTACTGTCGCTTTTTGTTTACCTCCTTGGGTGGCAGCATTTACAGAAAGAGTTCGATGGATGGCAACATGTGGGAGGATGCAGTTCTTAAATATCAATCCAAATGAGTTACAAATATTAAAGGAAAATAACAACAACTGAGTTCTTTGCACAGTTTTTTTGCTCACAACTTTTTTCCCATTCATGTCGTTTATATATGATACAGGGTTTATCTTTCCTCATAAATAGAACAGTAAAATAAATGTTCAGTTTGACCTCTTGCTTTCTTGTTTATTGAAATCTAATCTTTAATCAGTTTTTTATTCCCTCCTCGTATTAGATGCCATATTGCATATTAATTAAATATTACAGTTAGTATGTAACTGCTTAGTTTCTCTCTTTTCATCATCCTTGGTCATTAATGGCTGCAACGCAACTGTCACCTTTTGTTGTTATCTTGGAAGAAAATCTGCTTTCCAGGACTGTTGAAGTCTGTATCTGCTAAATGCTCTGGCACAACTTCCATGCCAACACTGATGGAACAGATAAAATGGGTGGTTATGTAGATTTTGAAATGAACAATTACAGTTTAACTGCTTCCGTGTTTGACATTCCCATCATCCTGTACTTTTGTCTGACTCAAAGTTCAAGCATTTTGCTTTGAAAGACTCCAGGTGTCGGGGACCTCTTGATCTTTTGTGCATGTTTTTTTTATTCAGTTTTAACTGAAGTGCATATATACTGAAGAAATATCAAGGTTTCTACCAAATAAAATAAAATAAAATTCTGAAATGCTTACAATGGTTATTGCATAGTCGAAAACTTTGGCATTTTTTAAAAATGCAAAGCAAAGCGTGCCTTGCTTTGATTTTACAAAACTTTGGAGTTTTAGTGGTGCAATATTTTAATAAGTCACTTCATATTGAAACAAGTGACCATGTGAAGATTTGAGATGAAAAACTTTTGCATAAACTGAAAGGCAAATGTCACGATTTGCTTGGTTTTCTGTTTGGTTAAATCAGTTTGTTTCAATATTTATTGTCCTTTCTGAATATGATCTCTTGTAAATCATATATAGGTTTTCACAGCAACGCCTAAAGGAAACAATATGATGCAAACTTAATATTTAAAATTCAGTTTTCAATGTCATAAATTCTGCAAACATATTAAAAATATGTGACAGTTTGCACCAGCTCATCAGCTTCTGAGTGTAATATCTTTTTATTTTTTAAATTAATATTTATTTGAGTGGCTGCTGTTGCATAGTCCCGCCTTCTGCAGACGATGAAAAATGTCTCAAAATCAGCGACTTCCTCAAGCTGCTGACGGATCTGGAACTTGGGTTTGCTTCTGTGGATGGTTGTTCAACATTTTGTTAAAATATTCTATCAGTATTCAAGCTTTCCAACTTGAAATACAACAACGAGCGTTTCCAAATACTTCATTTTAAACTACAATATTCATTTTGGATTTACCAGCAGTTGTTTCTCATTTGTTAGCATCACAATGTTTGTTTATTTCCGGTCTGAAAATATCTGCCTTTACATGAAAATATAAAGCCACCTGATTGGATCCATAAATCCATCTGCTTTAGTTTTTTCTCTACTTCTGTAGATTTGGGCTAAATGTGAAAAATAACCTCTCTCTAGGTTTTTCTGTGCATCACGACGGGATGAAACGTGGTTAGACTTTCTCGTTTCACACTCAGCAGAGTTCACAGATTGAAACTCTTGTTTCAGCATTGCTGTGTTGCTGGTGTTTCTCCTCATCTCCAAACACGTCAACAAAATTCCTGCCAGTACATTCTCCCTCCTTCCAAGAACGCTGTCCAGTCTTGTTTCTCTGGGACTGCAGGATGTTCTGGATGAGCAACTGGCATGCAATCAGGTCTTGCACAGCAGTTTTCTGCATCCATCTACCAGGTTGTACAAATCACTTTGCAACTGCACAAAGGTTGAAGCCAAATACCAAGAAAGATGCTTCCCCTCCTTGCTGTAGCATAACTAGGGGCAACAGGAAAACAATCTCTGAAAAACTAATTTTGTCACATGCACTGTGCTGGAAATGTCTGATATACACGGAGGTGACTCCATATGCAGGGCGTGAAATGTTGAATATTACTATATTTAACTTTTCAAAGGTGTTACCTGATGGTATGATCCAGATTTTTATTCTGTTGCATAAACATTAAGTGGCCTCTAGTTTCACTCAGGTGCCTTTGCTTTATGTTTGGCTGTTAGAAGCAGCTCAGTGTATCTATCGCTCCTCATTTCAAATGGTAATAAAATACATTGAATTGGTTTGTGTTTTCTCAGTTTTTGTTAAATACATTAAGAAATTCCATAAACATTTTTGGAGTCTCAAACAGGATTTGCAGTTTCTGGCGTCCCAGAGAACGGTCTGCATTGGCTGCAGCGATCTTCACCGCAGTGTGGGCGACAACACAGAAACCTAAAGTCTCTCCTTCAGCACCTCTGCAAGCAGGAGACAAAGATCTTCTTCCAGAGACACTGATTTAATTTCTCACTCTCCTCTGAGTTGAATTATCTGCCAAAGCATTTGTCAAGACAACGTGTGTGAGGTATGAAGACAACTGCTGCAGAGCTTCTCAGAGATGCATCACTTCTGTTGGGATAAGGAATAACGATGTAGCCTGACTGATGGAAGATCAAGACTCTGCAGACATGAACGCTGTTCAGGAAGTACATCTGTAATGTTTTCTTCAGTTTTGCTTTTATCTTTCTTTGCGAAAGCAGCTGGAAAGCTGTGATGTATTGGCTGAAGGCTTTTTGTTCTTGATTAAAGAACGTAAACTGCATCATGCTACATTGACATGACCCAGCAGTTTGCATCACTGCCAGTTGACCAGCCAGACATTCAGATCGGTTTCTTCCAACTCAGTGAAGATTTGATGCAAATACGTAGTTTCAATTTCTGTTTTCAAAATTGCATTGAAGGGATTTTAAATTTTTTAAAACATCACAACTTCATCACAGAAGAAAGTTTTGTGCTCTTGTGTGATGCAAATAGCTAATCTGTGAATTTGTTATTTAAATTATCTTTAATTTCTGCTTACTAAATTGTTCTGCTTCCTTTTTGGTCAACTCTTAAAAAAAAATCTGCCAAAATAAAAAGACTTGAGTATCAAAAGAAAATATTGCTCTGTGTCTTTAATAAATATTCTCTACCAGCAGGAAATCACTCAGTTTTTTTTGGCCTTATGATCTCATTTTTCAGCTGGTCCAAATAGAAACAGAACCAAAGTTAATGGGAAAACATGACCTGAAAACAACATACAAATAAACTGAAATATATATGAAATTTAAGCATTAATGTCATTATTTAACTTCACAATTCATCAAAATATAAAATGAAAATGATAAGCAATGCCTTTAGTACATGGGACTGAATGGAAGTAGTCTGGGACAAAGTGGCAACGGCTGGGAGGGGAAAAGGGGATGAATGGGTGAAAGGAAAATAAACTGGGACCTACTGCTAGCAGAAAGCATACCTACCATGTTGAATGTTGATGGAAAATAAATATTCAGCTGCGGTGCTTTGGTTAGCACCTTTATCTCCCTCTACAGTACAGTGGCCATTCTGGGTGGAGTTTACATTTTCTCTTCCTCCCTGTGTGGGTTTCTCTGTATTTTGCCAATCTAAAATGCTTTTAAGCATGATTGTGTGTGTGGCTGTCATTTGTGTCCCATTGACTGCTGGAATAATGTAAACAGATCCTGTGCAACCCTGATCAGGATTAAGCAGGTAAATAAAATGGGCTAATCAGCTGGCTACAGGTTTGTGCAATATGCTGCTAATTTCACAGTCCCAAACAAAACAAAGAATAATTTAAAAACTATCCTACTCCCTAATCTGCATACATTAATTTAACCCTCCTGTTATGTTCGTTTCTGAGGTAACAGCATTAATGTTCCTGGGTCAGTTTGACCTGGGGAGTGTTTAATCATGCAATAGTGTCAGAAACCAAAAAACATTTTTGTATCTGATTATTAACTCCAATAATAACCATTTCAATCAATATTTGTGCAATTATGTTTCTTTTATTTTATTTCTCACAAATAAAGGATAAATGACGACAATTTACTCATTTGGATGTGAAAAATGGAATTTATATTTTTTATGTCCACTGACAAAAACCTACAAACAAAAAAAAAACAATAATTTCCTTAAAATTGATCTTTTGTAAATTTTTTAGATTACATATCGATATTTTTTTCAATGGGTGACCTTTATAATTGAACTTGAGACACGTATACTGTTCAGGGTCAAATTGACCCGCGGATTAAAATCAAGACAAATGAGCCATGCAGAGAGTATTTATGTTCCCCCCACTGCTGCTGAGTGTCACTCAGAGTGGGTGGAGTTTACCCACAGGAACGGAAAAGGTTCCCGTCAAAAGTTGCATGAACACCTGCTTTCTCGCAGTTTCCTAGTGAAGTAAAGAGAATAGTGAGAAAGTGGGGGTGTGTGCGTGCATGTGTGTGGTGCGTGTGTGTGGTGTAATATGGTTCATAGCTACAAAGAAACATATAGAATTGGAAATTTTTGGATCTTTTTTACCCTTCAACTCGACTGCCTGGTCAAATTGACCTGAACAGTATAAATGTAAAAAGTATTTGCGGGGGGGTTGCAAATGTGTAAAAGGAATAAAATTTCAATTTATATGTAGAGTGCACCTATTAAAACAAATAGAAAAAGTTTCATGCAAAAAAAAAAATACTTCCAACTATTTAAAAAATATTTTTAAACTTTAAAACGGATCAATTTGACCCGCAACATAACAGGAGGGTTAAACATTTTTGTATTTTTTCTCCCAAACACACCTTGAAGCATTTAAATGTTTATGAACATCTAGTTATTTAAAATGTTGGTGTCTTTGCATAGATTGGACTCAGGCATGAATGAGAGGAGTTTGGTGTTTTTTTTAGCCACACTATGCAAATTTAAAATCAACCTGCTCCTTCTTTCTCAAAACCAGAACAACGAAGGTGTTTTTGTGAACATCTGCTGCTGCTTGGTCTGCTATGCAAACACAAAGCAGACCAAGACTCTGGGAAAGCTTGTTAGACTCTTGTTAGAGTGCAATCATGATACAAGTTAAATACAAAATGTGTTTGAGAACATCTGCAATGAGAAGCTCGCCGGATGCCCAGAAGAAGCATTTTGTGGAATCAACGTCAGAGCTGTGAGCAATGAGCCGCCAAAGTGATAAATTATAAAGCTCAGGAAGGGAACGGTGAATATTTGACACGGCATGACGCACATCACACAGACGCTAAGAAGGGATGCTGCAATTCAAACAGTGAGTCAGTTGATATTTAGAGTTTTCCAGTGTCTGGGAAATAAGGCAATAAATGTTTCCAACTTTCCAATATTTCTTAGGAAAATGTTAGAGGATTTGTTGGAGTTTATTTGCTATTAAATGGTTCTTTATTATTTTACACCTTTTTCTGTTTTTGTTATTTTGTTCTGATAGCCTTGCTCAGGTCTTAGAGTTCATCGGTTTCCTCCTTGGTTTACGGCATATTTTGGGTTATTCTTATATTATAAACATGACCAAGTTTCCTTCAAAATACTGTATTTCTGGTAACTTACTCTTACACTGCAAAAACACAAAATCTTGCCAAGTATTTTTGTTTAGTTTGTAATGCACTTGAAATAAGACAAAACTAACTTGCAAGAATCTTTTCAATAAGATACAGGAGATTGTTTTAAGTGAATAATTTCTAAATAATGATAAAATGTTCTGGTTTCACTGACGGATTATTTCACTTATACTGAAACATTTTTTTCAGCGTCCCTCCAGTTTTCACGGAAACTCACACAAAGTCAACAAATCACATTTTATTTGCGCTAATGTGTAATTGTGCAGAGACACAATTTGAATTAATTTAGGGAGTATACTCTTCTTTTCGCTTCTATGCTCTAATTTATGTCAGACAAATAAGGAGGAAATACTTCAGAGTGAACAGGTTTATCAATAAATAATAACAAAGTCACTTCTTTCTAATTTTCAGCTCCAGACAAGAACAAACTTCGGAGTAATTGGTCCTTGCTATAGAAACCTATTAATTCTACTGAGATTTTCAATGATTTTTCATGTAAAATGTCAAACTTAATGGCAGAAGCTGTGGAGGAGAAAGGAAATGGAGAATCTTTTCACACTTTGCTGCCTTACTTTTTCTAAAAGCATGAATTGATGAGGTGGTGCTGAGTTTAATTCACTGAGTTTTTACGTACAAATTGAGCCACTTTCGTTACCTTGAAGATCCTGAACTCGACCTGATCTTACCTCCCCGAAACACAAATCCTACGTCACAGTCCGTCACAGCCTCCAGGTGACAAACTCTCTCATGCACATAAATAGTTGAAGGTCATACAAACACAGGCTGCTGTTATGCCAATGTGTCCTGCCATTAGGATGCCATCTCCTGATCTCTGTTTTGTAGAAGAAATCTGGCCTGGGAGACGAAGGGAGCCATCTTCTCTATACGGTAGGCCTGAAATGCCAAAACAGAACAGATGGAGACAAAACAAAAGTATTCTGGACCAGGATTTTAGGATGGAATGGTACTCTGTCCAAACGCAGAGAAAGGGAGCTGTATGTTCGCGAGAATTTTCTTTTTAATAGCTTGTTCTGTACATCTTATTCTCTTTACTGTGTGTCCTGTTTTTGTAATATTAGGGTGGTTTCACAGTTGATATTTCAGTAGATTTGGTTCAATTGAGGACCAAAGTTTCAACATTTGTTACATTTTCTAACTGCATGGCGTCAAACCAACCAAACTCTTGGAGCAGGTTGTTCCTCTCCTCACCTGTGGGGGGCGATCACCAAGAACAAATGACATATAAACCTCTGAAGAAGACACTGGGTTCAACTTCCCTCTTCACAAAATGTAAATAAAATGTGGCTTCAGATTTCAGCGCTTGAAGGATTTCTCTGATCTTTGGCTGAAGATCATCAGTCATTTCTCCTGCTAGCGCTAGACTCACACGCTTGTTTTGGTTGTATTTACCCAGAATGCTTCCTGCTTTTGGAGCGGTATCAGGGCTGCTTGGTGTTCACATACTGCACCAGAGTTCACTTTTTTTTTGTCTGATTACGTGTTCACACTTCCCCAAATTAACCAAGCTTCATAGGAAAACAAACTATAGTTCAGTTAAAGTGGATTAAACGGTCTGGTGTGAATGCAGCCTCAGTGTGTTCATTTCTACTTTCATTGCAGCCACATTTAGTCGAACAATGAACAGTTTTTCTGCCTCCGTTGATAAACACAATCACAGTCTGTATGTGCTTATGTGTGAGTTAAAATTTTTTCTAAGTGATAAAGTACTGTGTGTGCCCACCAGAGGTGATATATGTGACGATTTGGTTTCTTAGTGTGTTTATTTTTGGTTCTGTTCCTTGTGAGTTTATTGTCCTCTCTTCCCCCCCGATTGTTCCCAGCTGTCTCCAGTTCCCTTGATTACCTCCCGTGTATTTAAGTTCCACCTGTTTGTCGGGTCGTTGCTGTTTGTATGTTGTGTCTTCGTCCGCGTCTGGTCACAGTCGAACTGTGAAGTCCTGCGCCGGCGTCAGCTCTCGTTAACTCAGTGTTCGTTTGTTCAGTTGCTACCGGTGCTGAGCCTTAGTTTCTCTCTGCCATGCTGCCCGTTTCCTTGGACTGTTTGAGCTTGTTTATTCTTCATTAAACCACCATTTTCATCTACAACCTGGGTGCGCCTGCGTTCTCCCAAACCGCAAATCATGACAATATACAATTATGTTTTATAGTGAAAGAAAGCTAATTTGTGCCTTCAGAATAGAAAACGTTCCCATTCCTCTGTAATGCCAGGTTATTATATAGGCATGATGAATGTTGGCTTTAAAAGGACTCGCTGCATTTTTCCTTTGGGCCCCATAAGGCTGTAAAATCAGCTCTGTTTGCACAACATAAGCAGTTTGACTGGCTTCATTCACACAGGCAAATACCACCAATGTTTTTTTTTTTTTTTTATAAATACATTCTGTGACAGTTTTGCTAATCAAAAATAGTTTACTGATGAATGGCTGCCCGTCTTCGTTCTGGGAACAAACCCAAGAGCTGAATGTAACTGTTGTGCATCAGCAACCCAGACAGCAGATGTTTTTCTCCATCATAGTTTCTCTTTGTTGTTAAAATGCCCAAAGATGAATCTCTAATGAGTCCAACGTGCTGCGCAGCATTTTGGAAAGCCTTTAGCGCAGCACTGCCTGGATCAAAAAGGTTGCTGAGAATTTCATCAGTGACTTCTGTCCTCGTTAAGCAGATCCGGCATCTGATGGTGGCCGTGTCTCTAAATAAAGGAAAGTCAACGAGCCACAGAGCGGACCTGAATTAACTGTACGTTATTGTGTGAGTGAATCACCTACTTTCAAGCATCTAAGTCAGATGTTTTACGTTCCTGTCTTGCAGAAACATCCACTTTATGCTTCTCTTTAAGTACTTTGTCTTCCTCCAAAAGTTCAAAAATGTTGATGTGAGATTAATTGAGCTAAAATATGTGATTGTGGTTGCCTGGTGTCTGTCCAGATGTTACCAGGATGTCCCACGCCTTTCGGCTGATTATCTCACCGTAAACAGATGACAGAATAAGTGAATATCTTCTGTCAGCATGAAAAGGCTTCAGACTAAACAAATATCCAGGTGATCTTGCTTTCTGACAAGGTTTTCTTTTGAACAATCACAAATCTTTTTTGAGCCCAAGCTGTTATTTTTGTCTGTTTTTGTTCATTTCAGTTGCGCTCGCAGCGCTTCGAGTGGACGCGCCAACCTACACAGATGAATGGCTCCCAAATGGAAGCAGAAAACGAAGCTTTCTCTTCTCACTGTTCTCCTGTCTGAGTCTGAAGCTTTAAACACCAGACGTCACGGAGACAGGAGCTCTCTTAACAACAATTAAGCCTTCACTCAGCCGGGGATTACAGAGGAAAGGCTTTGTAATGGAGTTGGAGTTAAACTCACTCTATTATTGTAGCGTCGCTACCAAAATAAATAGAAACCGCCTGGACTGTTGTCACTCGAACTGTTAATTTTCCTGCGGTAATGTTTGCTCTGTATCGTGTGGCAGATTCTCAGATTTAATAACAGCTCTTCAGTGACGAGTGTTTATCTAGTGCAGCTTATAAATTGTGCATCTTTGAAGGTTTGTTCAGGACTTGAGCATTTCAAGGAAGTTCTGTTGTTCTGTTGCGATCTCAACTCGCCTGGCTCAGGTAGAGCATTGTTTTTTGTGACGAGGTCACAGTGCAAACAGCAAAACCTGCAGTAAACTATTTTTGATTAGCAACAATTTCACAGAATATATTTATAAAAACAAAAACCATTGGTGGCATTTGTCTGCTGTGTGAATGAAGCCTAAGTGAGCCTCTAAGGGCAAACCAAACAAAACACTTGGTGCAGTTATTACCCTTTTGCAAACTAGTTAAAGTTATGATAACTTTCTGACTGAAACTAAAAATTTAATTTGTTTCTACAAAGTTCATATAAATACCTGCTTGCTGCATATGCACCAGTACTGATGCTGGTTTATTCATTATTAAAATGTATTCCTACACTAAAGTTAGATTTAAAAAAAAAAAAAAAAAAAGGTTTGGCGGACGTGAACTACATAAAAGTTTTTTTTCTTTTTGCTACGTTTTGTTAAATATGAATAAAATATATCTTGCATCACATTTAATAAGAAGAAAATATTTTACTTGTAAAGCACTTTTTATGACTCATATGGTGTAGAAGTAAAAATCAAAAACAACAGAAACAGTAACAGGCAATCAGAAAATATTAGGCATTAACAGCAATAATAAAAAGGTTAATAATTTGGTTTTAATTTGGTCCTACATGTAAGATTATGTAGTTGTGATTCTGATTCCCTTCCAAACTTTGGATAAAAGGAAATAAGATGATTGTGTTTTCGAAACAGCCTTGTTGACCTTTCACCTGCCTACAAACATCAGTCACTAAATTAAGTTACTCAGATTACTTTTTATTTGTCAGAAATCTATATTTACGTTTTATTCAATAGAAGCAGATGAAAATATTGATGCAGAAACTCAATATTTCCTTCGATGAAAAAAAGTGCAGCAGGGGAGCAATTTTTATTATTAACCATGACAGTAAAGATTTTAGTATGTCCCTGAATCTTTATAATGATAAACTGCATTGATCCTGTCAAAAGTTTAAACGTATTAATCCAAATCTACTCTGTCATTCCTCCCACTAATTAAATCCTACATAAAGTGGACGCAGCTTACATTATACCAACGGCTCATTTAGATTAATTCCACGTATTTCTAATGAATGAAAACGAAAGGCAGGAATCAGGACGATTAGTTTTCTCATGCTGACCAAAACAACTGCAAACCTTTTTACTTCACAACGGGACTGCCACAAATGTCAGCTTCATAATAAAAAAAAATAAAAAATGTTTTAATATATCTCTGTCTCTGACTCGCACTAAAACAAACACAAGATGCATGGCTGGATGTAAAGCTGCGTGTACAGAGCAGCGACAGTCCAAGATTAAAATGAAAACTATAATATAAAATCATTCAATTCCCAGCAACGTTACTGGATTGCAACATACTGAAGTAACGACCAGCTCAGTTTAGAGTCAGCAGTAGATGCTTCATCAGGATGACCCGTATTTAGTTTTTTTTTTAACAGAAAATCGCCGTGTTTCCGGCTCCGTCTTGTGATAACAGTAGTTTCTGGAGCTGAAGGCTCTTTTAGATGAAGCGTCAGTGGCAGGAATACAAAGGCTCTTCCTGCTGCCTGCAGCGTCAGGTCGTGACAGTGAGATGCCTGCTGTCTGCTTTATCTCCTCTGTCCTTTCGCTCTCCTCTGGTTGCACATTTTCTCTGGGAATGTGCAGTGATATGCAACAGATTCAAAAGCAGCACTGCTTCCTTACCTGCTGCCTCTGAGGAGCAGCGTCGCTGTTCAGCCGTCTTCATCAGCAGCTTTTAGGTTTTCAGGACCTTCTGCTGGTCTTTTGCTTCAGGACCTTAAAATATTTTGTGAAGTATGTGCCTAAAAATGAGGAATGCGTTGCAACACATGAACTGAAAACTGAAATTGAGAGTTTTTGTCCTCAATAAACTGGGAAAAAAAATCCAATAAATTGGTGGAATAAAAGCTGAGAGAAATCAACCTGCAGTTGATCATCTGCTGCATGGCAGCATGCATGTAGCGCTTTCAAAATCACCTGGACTGTATTATAACGATTGCGATGCTATTAAATTGTGCAATATTTGGTATTTTAAGATACTTAAGTAAATAAGTGTAATCTGAGTGTCTTTATGAGGGATTTCTTGTGACAGAAACTACTTTAAAAAGTATTAATCACAAATCTAAGACTGTTTGCTGTGGTGATTTGAGTTTTCCTGTTTATTTTAGGTTTGTGTGTCTAGTGAGTCTCTGTTGTCCTGTCTACCCCTGATTGTTCCCAGGTGTGTCCCGTTCCCTGATTACCCTCTGTGTATTTACCTGTGGTTCTGTGTCTTTGTCGTATCTGTCCTGTCAGTCGTTCTGGTTTCCGTCTTTGCCTTCTGCTCTTTCTGTGTTGCTGGCATCTCCATTAAAATCATCGTTTCATTTCCTAAACCTGCCTCCCCACCTCACCTCATGACAGATGAAGCAACAGTATGGCACTTATTAAAAGAAACAATTTTTATTTTTTCACACTTGTTAAAATAATGTCATGACAGACAATCTGTGTCTGATGACATGGTGAGTTTTAATAAATGTAGAAGAAACATTTTTGTAAAAGTTACATTTTCCAGCTTTAAATGCTGAATGATTTATGGGTAAGAGACATTTTTAAATCCAAATCAAAGTGAGATTTATGTCAAAATGTAAATAAGTGGGAAGAGCAGATAAAGTCATAAAAAGAATATCTGTAAGTCAGAAACATGACAGGCAGCAAATGAGGCCCAAGTTTTAAAGCGGGAACAAACTTCGGATGACATTTCTGAAAGTGATTTTCATGTAAGTAGGGCAGAAAGATGTTTTCTTCTCCTTAGTGGTGTGAGTCATGTTTCCTCCTTCAGTGGAAACGAGAGTTGTCGCAGACACTAACATTCAAACGGTAAGGCAGGACATAAACACGGTGGAACCAGCATGTTTATGTCCTGCCAACTGGGAACCAGTTACTCTGGTGTCTTGCTTCCAGCTGCTGACTTACGGCTCCTGCTTGCTCAGCTTATGGATTCTGCTCAGCAGGAATCCCCAGTGATGAACTGCTGTTCAGTTTGTCCAGCTGCAGGTCTAACTCAGCCGAACAACGTTGTTTTGCTTTCAGGATGTGTGTGAAGGCAGCAGCCGTTGCTTTTTAAAAATGTAACTTTCTACAGGAAACAACGACGGTGTGTTTGTGGCGTTTCTAAACGTCAGCGCCTGCTGGTCCAGATCTTAAAAACTTTACATGCTTACATTATGACTGTCCTTAATCTCATTTTTCTCTGGACTCATTTATTTACAGATTAAATTATTTCCATATGCATTCTTGTTTATGTGATTATTTTGTATGTTTATTTTATCTTTAATCATATTTCAATCACTTATGTATATATTTTTATACATTCTATATTGGGTATTGCTATGTTTGTATGTACCAATACTTTAGATGGAGTAGCTGTCAGAATGTAAGAAATTTCCTCTTGAGGATCAATAAAGTATTTTCTATTCTATTTTATAATATTTTTTTATTCAGAATAACTGATTATAATGCAGATCAATTATTTTAGTAACAGTTTCTGCTTAAGCACAGAAAAACCACTCACACCAAAATTTTATTCAAATTCTAAATTACTTTTTTGATCCCTAAAGGGAAATTTAACTGATTTGATAATTGTAGAGACTGATGGCAGGAATCTCCTGTAGCAGTCTGTGTTACAACGAGTTTGAAGAAGCCTCTGACTGACAATGTTTTTCTATGCCAGTTTAATAAAGAGGGTGGTCAGAGTTGTTCATAATTTTATGGAAAATCCAGCCAGAGGTTTGTCATTATGTATTCAGTCTCTGTCACGTTTGGTATGTTTCTGATCAAAACGCAGACAGGAGTTCTGGACGGTCATGAAATGCGTATTTTAATAAAACAACAAAACTACCAACAGAAGAAAGTGGAAACAGAAAGCGATGTAACCGTAGAGCTTAAATAAACTGAGCAGGGAGCGGAAACGACAGCGGAACCAGAAGAAGCTAATTACTGGTGAGTGGATGCAGCTGGGGAAAGGAGCAGGCAGAGGCAAATGAGGAAATGATTAACAGCTGGAGAGAGGAGCAGAATGGAGGCAGAGGGTGAGAAAAAAAAAAAAGAAACGAGAAGGAAGAATGAAACCTGAATGTAAAATAGAAAACAGAGAGAAACACTGACGCATAGAAGCAAATAAAAAACTAAAATAAGGAAACTAACTGGACTTACACAAGAAATGGTAAAAAACAAAAACGGCAAAGAAATAATCATGACCACGGATCACAAGTTACATTTATTTGATAAAAAATGTGTATTTTAAGGAGTATTTTTGTGGCGTCGTACTGTTTCACTTTAAATGAGTAACACAATTATTATAAACTATCACCAATTTTACCGCAATTAAATTTCTGGCACCTGCAGTTTATGTTAAAGTGAAACTTCTTGTTTGTGCACAAGCTTCATCATTTTACTGATATTTTATATCTACTGAGTCTGAGCTACTTGGATGTCAAATAAAGTATTGATTTCATTAGTTTTACTATAAAAAATAATTTAGAAAAATATTTCTTCTAATCCAATGTGTTTTTTTTTTGCAATTATGTTATGTATTTGTATTTATTATTATTTTTAGTCTTTCAATTTGCTATTAACTTTATATCTGTTTGCCTAATTGCCTCATTTCAGTTAATAAGTTATCATATATTTTACTGTCACCAGAATATGCATCTATGTTTTGCTCCTCTGGGTTCGTCTCTAACAAACGAGGGCTGCCAGTAAAGTTTACCGGATATTAAATCAGATCAGATATCAAATGTGGCAGGTGAAAAATAATAACCTGCTGCGATAAAGAAACATGTTCAGCTGTTTGTTGACGCAGATTTCAGTGTAAAGTTACCACCATCTAGACAGTGAATCAGTTTGGAGCATGAATCTTCATCTGTCAAGCTCCACAATATCGACTGAATCCAACCAAACGTAAAACTGAATCTGTAACTGCAGCTCACTTGCTCCTAATTGCTAAATGATTCATTAAAGTCTCAAATGAAGGCACAGTGGATAAAACTCAGGAACACGAAGAAATGCTTTACATCTCCCGCTTGAAGCACAGGTTTGATCGTTGCTGTGATTCATTACAGACCTGAGAAGCGGCTTCTTAATCACACGCACTGATTGTGCAGAAAGCAGCCAGGGACGCAAATAATTGAATGCCTGGATCTCTGAGGTGAAAGCTGTTGGGGTAAATGTATATAATTTATCATGTATTACTATAATGCTTAGTATTACTAGTATGCTTTATATTAAATACATCTTAATATTTAGGTTTGAACTTACTTAATAGATGTGTGT
>CAEGAE010059609.1:0-42553 GCA_903067095.1 Girardinus metallicus
AATGTGTCATTTCCTTTGTCCTTGTGTGTACAAATGTTCGTGTGTGAATAGATGAGCATGCAAGCTTCTAAAAGAGACAGAGAAAAACACAATTACTTAATTCAAACCCCCCCAGTGATGTGGTAACACAGAGACCACCCCACCATTACCACTATTAATAAAAACATAATAAAAATATTACTAATGCAGTGGGATGGTGTTCCACCCACCCCACTCTGCGCACCAGGTGCAGCCAGAAGCGCACCTTTGATTGGTGGGCAGGGCAGATGGCTTTATAGTTGAGCAGGCTGCTGGAAGGTGTGTGTGTCTTTGTTTCCCCTGCTACATTTCTTACATGTAACTTGTAAAAAGATCTCCCCCTGCTGGTCACACTAATTTCAAGGGAAAGAAGAAATGGAGCAGTACAGTAGCACCTGTGGAGGACAAAGAGGAAAACCTACCAGTTCAGCAAAATGAACATGTAAGTGAAACCCTGGGTAAAATCTGCCCTTAAACCCGCCTTTGCTGCTCCAGATGCAGTACCGTTGGTTAGAGTGACAACCAGTCACATAGTACATTCAGCCAATCACTTCATCTGGAGTGGTTGTACAGGCCTGCTCCAGCTTTCCCAGTCAGGTGTGAGGGGGAGAGCTGGAGACAGAGGTGCTACGGGTTTGTGCTTCCAAACAACTAGTTCATCTCTTTGTTTGCTATCCACTTTTAAGACTCACAATATAACAATCATTTGGATCTGAACACCCAGTGAGCTTGGAGCCATGAAGCTGACATGCACTGAACTGTAAATGGAACTGGTGAGTTGCGAACACCTTGTTGTTTGTTTAGCATGCTGGTGGTCGTAGGCAATGCTAATTGTTTGGCTGGCATCTGCAGTTAATTGTCACAAGATCAAACTTTTTAAACTCAATATATGACTTCAAGGTAATGAGATAAATGCTGATATCTTTATTTTGTCTTAAAGATTAGATTCTGGATGTAATCGTATTTATTTCTGTATACAATAACTGAAAAAAAGACTACTTAACTAGCAGGCTAGTAATTTACTGGTCTTGTTTATTTGAATATTTATTTGTCCTGTGTAGCGGTAAATATAAGATATAGTATAGAAATGTAGTAAATTAGAATTGAAAGGCAATTTATTTCACTCAATTATAATCACGTATTGAATAAAGTAAAATGTATATCAGAATATTTCACACACTACACAAATATTATCAATCAGCAACAGGACTTAGGAATTTGATTAAAACCTGTTAGGGGCAGAACAGATACTCTGTAGAGATAGTTTTTATGAATTAAAGACATTCTCTTAAACTGTGCTAAAGTGCGATACTTGGGAAAAGATGTCGTATAATCAGAAAGCAGCCCGTTTTGAATAGCAGTATTTCTGGTACGTGGTGTTATTTTAACTTAAATGCCACCTAAACACTTGCACATTAGTCAATCAAGGTTTCTGCAGGTTTCATCAACTCAAATCTAAGGCTTTAAGACCATTATGAATTCAATTTAAGGCCTGGAACAAGACAGAAAATTAAATAAATTGTATGGGTAGGCAACAAAAGTGTGCCGAGTGTCAGGATGAACATCGTTTAGCGACCTGGCAATAAATTTAAGCTTACCCATGATGGACAAGAAAAAACTAGCTAGCTATAGCGGCTATTAGCAGCTAGTTATTGATAGCCGCAGCCGCCTTTGTCACAAAAGGCAATGAAGATGTCTGCAAACCTCTCAAAGAAAAAAGAAATCCACATAAAATATACAAAGGTAAATAGTCTTGCCACAACAAAATTTAAGACCTGTGATTAACGTATTTATATATTTTCATTTAATTTAAGATATTTTAAGGTCTTATTGTTAGATAGATAAATTTTAAGGATGCGAAGACACCCTGGTCAAAAGGTCCACGAGAATACCGGTATCCTCATACTAGGTAAGAGGTTAAACAATGTCTAAATGGTTGAAACAGATCTAGGCTAAATATTTCCCATATTTACCTCAAAATGTGAAATTTTTTCTAAGATCTCGGATGATTATTAGATGTCTAAATACAGACCTGTTTTTAGCAGACATTGACTGGTGACAAACTAAAATAAAGAAAATAGAAGCAGCTGTCAGTCTTGAACTCAGGACCCTCCAAATATTAGTCCAGTACTATCCTACCAGACACATCTGACAGGAAGTCCACTCATTAACTTATCCATCAAAGCAGTCACCGGGTGAAAGGCAGAGTACACCCAGGAAAAGTCAAGAAACACGCGCACACACACACTCTCTCTCTTAAGGGAAATATACAGTTGCCACTAAACTAGCAGGCATGTTTTTGGACTTTGGAAACAAGATTCTTCTTTGTTTTAACGGTGAAGTAAGACAAATATGTATTAATCAGGAAATAGATACGTGAAAATAGCTTCTTGCCAAAATGTGCCAATTTCTACAGTCGGAGCATGAAGCTAGCAGCAGTAATAAGACAGTCGATGGTCCTTTCTACATCCAAACACAGAAACAAAAAAGTGTGTGCCCTCTGATTAAAAAAAAAAAAGAAACTGTAATAATTACTAATAACAATGATTTTTTTTTTTTTTTAATGTGGCAACACTAAATGGAACTAAGAAATATTATGCAACTTCAATTTTGGACCCCAAAAAAAAGCAGCTCAGCAAAGCCACCCTAGGAATTTCATCCAGGGAACATTACCTACTTTTTAAGGCACACAGGTTCACATATGGAGGTATGTATGACATCTGAGACAGGATTTAGGTTCACAAAGCAATTTATTAAATTCTATTGAAAATATTATTTTAAAAACGGTGTCCTATAAAAGAAAAGCAAATAAGAAAACAGAAGACAAAATCACTGTAGCTGAGGTAAAAGGGACCAATAGCTAGGGCCGGCGTTCACCAAACACAGCAAACAAACAAGAAAACCTTTAAAGCACCAGACGCAGTGAGACAACCCAAGCTCAGTAATCATGGCACACAGAAGAGGAAGACACCGTCAACACACCAGCACCAACACCGGACTTCAGCAAAGGAGGGGGAAGAAGAGGAGAAGAGAAGAGCAGTGCAGTAGCGTTCACCACTAGAGAATCAAAATGACATGCATCACATTTTGCGACCTGTTGCTGAGTTACAGCCAGAACCCACTGGGAGCGAGCCACACAGTGGGAGCACAAGGAGGACATGTCAGGTTGAATGTGGCAGCTTCTTTTGCGCCACACCCACTTTGTCCAACCGGAACTGATTTCACCTGGAAAATATTTGTATAGAAATGGGTACCTTTCCATAATACTACAGTGGGGGAAAAAAGTATGTAGTCAGTAACCAATTGTGCAAGTTCTTACACTTAAAAAGATGAGAGAGGCCTGTAATTGACATAATAGGTAGACCTCAACTATGAGAGACAAAATGAGGGAAAAAAAATCAGAAAATCACATCGTCTGATTTTTAAAGAATTTATTTGAAAATAAGGGTGGAAAATAAGTACTTGGTCACCGACAAACAAGCAAGATTTCTGGCTGTCCAGACCTGTAACTTCTTCCTTAAGAGGCTCTTCTGTCCTCCACTCATTACCTGTATCAATGGCACCTGTTTGAACTGGTTAACAGTATAAAAGACACCTGCCCACAATGTGGGACAAAAAATTATGTATTCCTTCAATTCTATTCTTTGGCTTAAAATTGCAGACATTTTTGCAATTTCTTCGAGAAAAAGTTGGAACATTTTTCTTACTCCTCCTTCATACTGTTTTCATTTCGTGCTTTTTAATAATTCTTCTGTCACTACTTTATCTGACCAATATTTATTTTTTCAAAGGACCTTGATGGGTGAATTGTTGAATTATTCAGAGCACGAAAAGAGGCACCTACGTATCAATCTACCTGGCAGACGAGGCATTTTGAGTCAGACTGTTTGCAACGGCAGCTACAGAGATTTATTTGTAGAGACTAATTGGTCGTCTCCAGAAATTATCAGTAGAGACATATTATTTATTCCAGCTGAATCTAAAATGCTAAAAACAGCAGCTTAATGTGTTTTGCAAGTATGTTACGACATGATGAAGAAGAAAAAAAAATCATCCTACTCCCTGCCTGAGTTGGATATAATTTTTTTTTTAAAGCCAAGAATACCTTAATGATCCAAGTTCAAGCTGATAGGTAAAGGTTCTGCAGAAATGGAACTCGGAAATAAAATTGGGAGGAAATATCTTGTCTCGAAGAAGCACCCTGCTGTGGTAATCAGCCTTCACATGACCGGCTGAGTGCTGCTCTTTGTCATACAACAGGAGGAAAACACATTTTTGTTCACTTATCAATACATGTTCACGCTTTTTGACAGGTCATTTTAATTCGGTTGCATTTTTGTCAGAAGATTTTGAATTTTTCAAGCAGTTTTAGCTCAAAAGGCAGTGGGCCTGGATAATTACATATAGTTGTAAGAACCAGATGTTTTCGGGGGGGTTTTGTTTAACATCTAAATAAAGTCATAGTGAAGCAAGAGCACCAACTTTTGAATGTTGAGGCAGAAAAATTACCTTCCAGATGGGAGGCTTGGATTCCTGTAGGGGGAGTGAAGACTGTTCAGGTGTAGAGAGAAAATGGCTCTATCAGTCCATATTGTTCTGAACAGCGTCCTGACGATGTATGTTGATAATGAAGTGCATCAATGAAGTATCTGTTACTTATGTCACACTACATATGTTATGCTGTATATCACTGATGTATCTGTTTAGGGCAGGAAATAACTATGGACCTACATTTATATTTTAAGGTATAACTAATATCCGAGTGTCAGAAGATTTGTTTTCCAGCTTGGAATTGGCAAATGCTTGAACCTGGATCGCCTGTCTTGATGTTCCTAATAAAAGTCGGGAGAGGAGTCAGCTGACGCGTGTCTCTTTAAGCAGAAAGAACATGTAAAGTTTAAGGATTTCTAAAAATACGACCGTTAGCATCTGCCTTATCCTTCTTCTTAAACTATTCTGCTCAATTCTAATCAAACTTCACAACTGACTTGGACTCCCTCTCATAGAATTTCAATCGAGCCAATCAGCGAAGAGAAGAAGTTTTGAACGACGATTTTCTGCTCTATTTTACAGTTGTAGTCTGCCTGTAGTTTTAGCGATGGCAGCGGAGGACGTGAACTAAGCCGTTCAGTCCATGTTGGCCACACTTCCAATCACTGAACTAACACCATTCAGCTCGACGCTCCTCTCTCTGCAGTGGAGGAAGGTTGTTTACATAAAGTGTCAAACTGGCGCATTACATACATCACGGACAAAAATTAGTGATTGGGTAAAATTTAAACCTTCTAGAGAGTCCACGCCTCCAGGAAGGATCTTTTCTCAACAGGTCGGATTCCAGACTCCATGTATGAAGTGAAGCATAAAACAAGCGACTGGTTTTTACCAGGCTGTATCTGCTTCATCTGGGTTATTAAAGTGAAGAAGGAAATGTAGTTCTAAAATAGATACTTAGAATTCTGCATAAAAATATTTTCTGAACCTTTTAAGGGCTCCTGCAGAATCTTTACAATATATTGGTGTAAAGTACGTGTCAAACTCGAGGCCCATGGGCCAAATCCTGCCCGCCGTGGCTTTTATGTGGCCCTATAGATTATAGTCTAAACACTAAGTGTGCTTAAATATTATTTTATCAATCAAATCAATGCAGTTTTTATCTGTTTACTGCCAAGTTTTATCAGTCAGTCCCTCCAGTTTCTTGAAAATTATCATAGAAATTTACGCAAAAAATGTCTTGTACTAAACAACTGACTCAGCCTGATGAAGGATTATAGTCCATGATCTATACAAAGTGGCATTTACCGCCATAAATAAGTGCAAATATTTCCAAATTAGCATCACATACACTTTGATTTTTATTGCAAAAAAGTCAGAAAAAGAATCACAAAATCCTAGAGGAACTGGAAAGATTATTAATGTTGTTTAATTTTAAGAATTTATTGATATTTTAACAATTGTGAACAGATTTTATCAATACATTCTGGCACAACCAGTCCATTAAGAGCATTCATGATCTTGATTTGGCCCAAAACAAAAATGAGTTTGACATCCCTGATCTAGAAGATAAAATATTTTGCCTGAATTAACAAGTAGAGCTGCTCAGTGCTGGAATGTTTTCAATTAAATTCATTTTTTTTATTCAAATACAATTTTGTTGTCATTCTGTTACTCCGTTATCTAAAGCCTGGAGGAAAATGAGTCGAAATATTATCAGAGATAAATTAGTTGGTTAATAAAATAACGCAGTGTGTATTAAAAAGAGAATAATACACACGCTGTCACAATTTCCTAATCACTACTTGTAGCTCCAACAGAATTGTCCAATATGTTTATGTGGGAAGTGAAACAAAATTCTTGAATAAAATTTACCTCATTTTGTGTAACAACAAAAAATAAATGAAGCAGAGGAAATTCACCTGTTCTGATGGTACACTCTTTGCTAATTTTTTTTTTATATATCAGCTCAGCAGATGACTGTGTGATGATAGAGATGACGCTCGTTTGAGCATAATGACTAACTCTCCTTTTTCTTTTTCTCTTTTTTCTGCCTCTCGTTTTCTAGGACTAGCTGTAATACCAGAGCACGAGAGGGGATGGTTTCTACGTCAGAGGCAGCAGCAGTCGCAGCAACGCCCCCACACTACATGTTACATTCAGAGAGGGCAACTCTGTGAATGGAAAAAATAATCTTCCAGATAAATAAATTCTTGTTTGGATTTGCACTGAATATGCTCAAAACTTCACAAGTGCTGGTATGTGAATGAGTGGAGAAAACGTCTGTGTGAAAACAGAAAAGCAGATGCTATTTCTGTAAATGTGTGTGTGTGTGTGTGTGTGATGTGTTTTACATGTTCCTGGGACACTCAGACAGTTCTTTGTTTTTCCATCCGCTGCTCGTCTCTAATCATCTTGAAGCCATGTCTTCCTTCTCTCAAACAACAACAACAACATGAGTAAAGCCGCCACCAGCCCAATTAGATGTGAGACTGTGACAGTGTTAAGATCTGCTGCGCCTGACACTCACACCTTATCATGTCACTCACTAATGAGAACTCTCCGAGGTGACTGCATCCATGATGATGAAGCAGTCACGTTTTTTCTCTCTCTTTCTCTCCTTCCCTTCATGCGCTTTCATCTGCCTCTGATCTCCGCGGCTCCTCTCTCAGGCCGGCTCGATTCTCAAGATTCTCCGCGCCTCCCCGGCCGTGTGGTCAACAGGAAATGAGGAAAGGCTGAATCACGCTGGGAAGGCTGTCAATAAAACCTTTGTGATAAGGCTTAATGTATTTTCTAAGAAGCCCCTGGTGCTCCATGTAAAATGGAGGGTCTTGAGACGAGACTTCTCCTTATCAGTTCACTTTGTGCGCCTCGTCTTTTGATGTTAATCTGGCCTGCGTGCCGCTTCGGAAACCAAATCTGAGATTTATGCTGAGTATGGACAGTTTTTCTAAAATTTACTTCAGCCTCCACATTTATTACCGCTTCTGATGAGCGGCGTAGGATACTTCAGATTTTGATATCGAATCGACACCAAGCAAATGCAGGACCAGAATCACCGATGTTGACATCGGTACTGATACCAATACGATACTTTTAATTATCTAGGTTTGAAATATCATGAAGCTTCAAAGGGTTTTTTTTCTTTGAATTATTTTGTTAAAACCTAATACAGAATTTGAACATAGTTTATGCCTACAAAAAACTTTAATAACATACTAACATAATCAGGAACAATAGAAAATCAGAACAAATTTGCTTGCTTTTTTTTTCACCCTGAACAAACCGAGGTGCTTTGTGATCTTGATGGGGCAGTTTGAGTGGATCTCATCCTGTTGCGTCAACCTTAATTTGGGATGGAAGCTCGCTCAGCTCCTTACCAGCATGCCTCCTTCATGTCCTGCGTGAAAACGTCGTACAGAAAAAGGGGAGGAAAAAAAGGGAAAAGATGCAGCCACAGCTTTGAGCAATTGCATGAGGTTTGCACGTGCACATTGAGTGGCTCTGACAAAAAGCGCGTGAGTCACAAAGTTAATTATATATATAAAAGGCTCTTCTCTCTGTGCTGCTTTTCATCCTGTTTCTGCGTTAATACCCGCAGGCTTCTGTTTCCATCTGTCTCCCCGTTTCATTGTTGTATGCTTTCATGCCCCGAGGATTGTCTCTGTCTTGATCGCTCTGTGCCTCCAGACTTATTTTTCTTTTTAATGTGCACTGACTTCTGAATGAAGCATGAGACGTGACGTATCTCGACGTTGGAGCACATCAACCATGCCACATAAGCAGGCCTGACACTTGATTGTCTATGGTACGGATTTTACGGATGTAAAAACGGCTTCGAAAGTTTGATTTTTGTTTTCTGAAACGACAACAGAGATAAAAATAGTAGACTGAATGTATTTCCTCTGTGGTCTTGAGAGAATAACAGCACCCCGCCTCTTTAAACAGACACAAACAAAGAACACACTGTCTGACGTCGACGTTCAGCTCTGGAGCAATCTATCGCAGACGAGAAAAAAAAAAAAAGAGAAGAAAAACGCCCCTGGAATGAAAACAAAACTGGCAGAGCTCTGATGAGTTGCTGAACTTGTCATTGTTCCTGTTGCATAAACCGAAACGCCTGCAGGCAGGTGCACCGTAATGATGTCAGTGGTGACTTTGCATCAACCAAAGTGGGGCAGACAAAGAAGGCAGGGCCGCATCAGCTGGTCTGCGTGTGTTCATCGCACTCACTTCAAACCACCGAGACCTGAGACGCCCCGCCATCGTGGGAACAGCTGGGATCGTGCGTTATGGAAACTCAGGCTATTTCTGCCCGACGGAGATTATTTAATCTTGTATGAGTTTTGGACAGTTTAGGTTCTTCTTTCACAAACTGGTCCATGTAAACCTGCACAGGCTCTGCAGCGAGTTTCGTGTTGTTTGGAAATCCCATCAGCCATTGGGACTTTTGGTCGTTCAGGCAGATAAAGGAGTGTTGCATGATGTGTTGGTGTCAAACCTCTGTTCTGTTTGTTGTTTTCCTCAGACCTGCAACCAGCTATGTACTATGGTATGCAGTTATGTAACTAAGGTATTGCTGTTGTGTTGTGGCGAGGTACAGTAAAGAAATATTTCTCCTTAGCAACACTGTTATAGATATCATATTGAAGAAGTGTCAAGGTTTCACATTTTTAGCCAAAATCACTTGATTTTGCCTTCCAATATCATCAGATTGTACATATATATTGCTTATATATCCACTACAGTAACCAATGGCAACAACAACAAATACTTAAGTATTTTTGGTCGAGTACACTCGGAATAAGACAAAATTAACTTACAATCAACTTTTCAGCAAAATATCGGAGCTTGTTTTAAGTCAAAAAACCCTTTTTAATGAAAAATTACTAGCTCCACTGCTAGATTATTCCACTTTTAACATGACATTTTTCCCATGTCAGACCTAGAGTATATATCTGAAGAGTAGTTGGATGTAGTTGAAGGTTTTTACTTTATAGTTTTGAAACTCACTTTGAGCTTTAAGCTACTTTGATGGACTACAGTGGAAATTTGAGAAGGGAGCCAGTAAATCCCGTTAGATCAGGGGCGTCAAACTCAGTTTTATTTTGAGCCATACCAAAAACATGGATGTTCTTAAAGGGCCGGTTCTGTCATGAATCCTTCTATGAATCGTGATTTTACTTCATAGAAGGATGAAAAACATGGACTCTTCTTTACTTGTAATCTTAGCTCAGTTCTGCGGTATGTGGTTGCATTTTTCAGTCTACTGGAGAGGCCATCAAGCTTTCTCATATGCCATTTTGGATATACGTCATTAAAAAAAAAAAAGAAAGGCTTTTTGAAGTCTCTCAGTTTTTACATTAACAGACCGGTAGATAATGCACTCACTCACATTAGTGAACTACAAAAAAGAAAAACACATGCTCAGTTTAAAGCAACCACAGGTAGAGGTGGCAGTGTGATTAGTGGTATATGATTCACCCTCTCCTCTCCTACTAAAGAGCGCTGTATATCTAAGTGCAGCCTCTTTGTGTCCGGCTCACACCACCAACTTAACACGACCTTACGCAATCCCACACCTCCATACGTTAGTGGGTTGCTCAAAATAACACCGTGCCCTTCCTCTCCCATCCAGGGATGCGAAGTTCCTTAAAGGCCGATCCCACAGGGACTCGTGGAAGGATGAGAAGCAGTGGTGGCGATGACTCCGGCCTGAACCGAGCGTCTACGAGTTGAGGCCCGGGATAACGCAATTGTCTCCCCTGCGAATCCATGACTGAGTCATCGAGTCCAGAGGGAGACGGCCGATCCCCTCAGAGGGAGTCAGGTCAGATTTTCTCCTGTACTGAAGAAAGTGCTTACCAGGAATGTTATCAGGAGGCGAGGGTGTGTGACTGACACACACTGAGTGTGTGTGTGTGTACTCTGCTCGAATGTGAGGGCATGGAAACAGTCACGATTATGACTTATCGCTAGCATCACTACAACCTTGAAAAGGATTGTTTATTGTGTATTTTTAGTCCACACTCTGGTCATATTCTTCTTGTGGCTCAATATATGTTTTTATCTGAACATCCCTTCTTCATTAAAGAGGCAGTATTATGTAAAATTTTTTAAACTTTATATCATGTTATTCCCTCATCAAAAACATACCTGGAGTGTCGCCTTGATTCTTTCATGCATGTTTCAGAAATCCTTCAATCTTCCATGGCAACCAGTCAGCTGTGCAAAACGCCTGGTTAGACCTAGCTCCGCCTTCCAGCACCCCCAACCATGTCTCCCCAACTCAGCTCCTTCAGACTAGCCAGCAACAATTAGCAAGCACCTGGTGGAACTGTGCGTCTACTGAGTTCATTATAAGAGCTACTTCTCAGCGCAACGCTGGAAAAAATGTTGTTAAAGAGTTCATAGAGGAGCGAGGATTTTTATATTATCAATCTAATTTTATTTGTCGCAAAATATCATATACATAAATCTAAATTCTCCAATCAGAAACCTTGCTTTTCAGCCTTTAAAGAGGAATTCAAACAATACATTAGATCTCCCAAATATTCAAAAATACGAAAGCCATTAAGACAATGGATATGTGCTCCCACTAACATCTTTCTGAGTTAACTTTTTATTTGTATATTTACTTTTCGTTTTGTTTGTGCTTACTATGTAACACCCTGGCATTACTGTCTTGTCTGTTTTGTTACTTATTTGTGTTGTTAATTTTGCTGTTTTGTAAACCCCTTTATTATCAATTTAAAAAAAAGGAGCGATGTTGTGATGACTTTCTGAAGGCGGAGTTAAAGAAAGAGTAGAAGTTTCTTAATGAGACGGAAGCCCAATTTCTAGGTGTTAAATTATGAGGTAAAATTTCTTTTAAGTCACATTTGATGTTTGCAGCATTTTTATAAAAAGTGAAAGTAACATAGTTACTTGATTGTGCTGTAAAATGGCAAGATGTGGCAGTAAAAGACGTAATACTGTTGGTCGACATATCTGTAAATCTTTTACTGCAAAATTACTGGCCTTACAGAGCCTTGGTTAAAATAAAAATATTTTAGTCATCTTTCAACTCGTCCATGCAGGTCAGATTTGTAAAATATATGACATATAGTTTGTTGTCAGCTTATTGTCTCACTTAAGCAATGGATTATAGTCGCCATTTACAGCAGGTTTGTAGTTCTGCTGCACTCTTTCAATTTTCACCTGATTGGATTAAGCAGTCCTCTATGACGTGTTTAAAACTTGAGTTTCTGTTTTATAACGTAATCCTGTTTAATTTATACTGAGAACTAAATTACACAGAAGTGGGGCGTTTTTAAGAATTAGGTTACTTTTGAAGAGTTCTGTTGTACTGGACAACACAAACACACCTCACTTAAGATTTCTATTTGTAAAGCAACTTGAAAATAATCATTTGTCATTTGTGTGGTATATACAGTCATGTTAAAAAATTGCACAGAAAAGTTCATTTATCTTAGTAGCTCAGTTTCACTAAGTCAAATACATTACATAAAGTAATTACACACAGACTGATGATTTTAAGCTATTATTTCTGTTTATTATGATTAGTTCCCCTTAAAGCTAATGAAAACGTGACGTTTAAGATTCAAATGTTACATCAGACCAATAAGAAAAACATTTTAAGGCAGAAATGTGGGCTTTATTAAAAGTGTTTTCATTACCAGCTTAATGATTATTTTCAAAAGCTGATACTGTAGTTACATGAACATCTCAGTAAATTGTAATATGTGTTCCAAAGAGGCCCATTTGTCAGATTCAGCATTTATTTTGAACATAACATATGCAGGTATTAGACAGGTATTAAAACACTTTTTTTATTGGTTTGATTTAATATTCTAGTCTTGAATGTTGTTTCCATTAGCAGGCCAACACTTTAGGAAGGCCGCAAAACAAAAATCAGCCCCAAAAGTCAAATTGATAGATCATTATTTAAAAGGTTATAGCTTCAAAATAGTTATTAGAGATTGTAGTATCTCTAACATTTATACTTCAGTTAGCAAACAAGCTGCAGGAACTGAGATCTGACACACAGTTTTCTTTCGTTCTCTAATGTCAAGTGATGCACTCAGAGCACTGATAGAGTAAGATCATCACTAATGTCTGTAAATGTTAGGTATGAGGAAATCTGTTGTCTAAACTATGAAAAATGCCCACTGAAAATAATGAAACACTTTATTATGTATGAAAGAAAACCTTCAGACGGCGTGGGATTACTGCTTACATATTCTGACGGTGAAGAACAATCAGCCAGTGTTTGTTTCTATGATAACGACATATTATGGTAATCACAAGAGAGCCTACTGGGATATTGACTGACAGCTTTTCAAAAAAACTGTTTACGGCTACAACAGCAAGCCTGCGGCTTCAAAACAATTCGGGAAAAAGATCTAATGAGGAAAAAGTGATGACGTTCAGTCACACGATCTTTTTGCTTATGCTGACTGAGGGGGTCAGCGATGTGACACACGGCGAACCGTGTTTACCCAGATCTACAAATGCACAACACTCACCAGGAAGGTATGAGCATGCACAATTAAAAGAGGCGTGACGACTTTTTTCAATGTTCACGCCTCTGCGAGACTGGCTCAATATACGTCACATCGCTTATCCATCAAACCTGAAAGGTTTAAATTCATACGATAAACATCCACTTACTGAAAGTACCAGGACATATAATTCGGTTTTAAATACCTTTCTTTATAAAAATAAAACTTGCAGTGGTGTGTTGTGTGTGAGCCAAAAATCTGGCAAAAGGCGGAATGATTGAAAAAATTAAAATAACATCCATGCTTAGTCATAAATCTCAGTTTCGCCCCCAGCAGCATTCCTGCCTGATGGGCATGAAAGTAAAATGTTTGAGCGAAACTAAGCTAAACATTTCACTTGCTAAGGGAACGCTAGTTGCATATTTGCCAGGAATTTGCTTCTGGTTCAGACAATGTCACACTAAAAATGTTGGGAAATCTTTCCATGTTTGGATTTTTATGGAAAATTAAGACGGGATTGATACAATTACGTTTATATAACTTAAACTGATAAGTTACGATACTTCAAACTGAATGACGTACGCCAGCTGAGTATAGTTTAAAAAACAAAACAAAAAAAAAAACAACATTTTCCTTCAATTGTAAAGTATGGATAAATAACTCTCTGTCACCTGGCCAGAACGTTACAGGGACATAATTATATAGGCATTAATACAGACTGTGGCAAGAAACATCACGGGATTGTATTTCTGATGTAATCGTCAATTTTTACTGAGGAAGAAATAAATAAAGATCTTGATGGATCTTGTTTCCAGAAAGTGTGGACCAAGGATTCTGACTGGTCTGTACAAATGTTACAAGTTATAAAACCCCAAAGAACAACAGAAACTCCCTCAATTCTGAAGAGGTTTCTTTTGAAATTATACCTTTCTTTGATGGAGAAATACGTGGTAACTTGAAACCCAATGCAGACTGTGGTACTGAGGCTCAAAACAAAACTGAGATTTTCTTTTTTGCTTGAGAAAACCAGGTGTTTTCCACTGAGCGTTTCACTTTTAGCTTACGTTTCCTCAGACATACCGTCCGGCTAAAATGGAAAGAACATGATTTAGATTATTTTAAGGTTTCATTGTAATATGTAGCGAAAGCATTGCTTGCACCTGCGTTCAGCCACAGCATGGCCTCGTCCTGTGTTGTTGTCGGGCCTCTCTTTAGCGAGTTTTCATTTTCTGACTGTAGCCGCAAAAGCAGCGAAAACAGTTCGACATGCTCCCTGCAAAGAACTGAATCTGCCTGATAACTAAGCCAGACAGCTTAATAGTAAAAAGACAGAGTAATTTGTAGAGGTTCAATTGTCAATCGTGGTTCATTTATGTGTTGTAGAAAGATTTCAGTGACTTCATAGAAAGGTTTTTGTGAAACTCTAACAGCTAACAAGACCAAACACCCAGTTTCAGATGGTTTCAGCTATTGAAAAGCAACTCAAAAGGAAATGTTTCTATCCTTATGATACAATCCTACTATGTCACTGAATATTAAATAATTTCTGGCACTTAAAAAGCGACGGATACATTTCTTTTAGTTGAAATGCTGTTTTCTCTTTACTGACTGGATCTGTCGGCTCAGTCTCATCAGTCAGGGATTTTTTTGTTTGTCCTTTTTTGCCTCCAACAAATTTTCTTCCAGTGTTTTCTATTTATTTCTCATTAGATATTAGATATTCACTGAGGTTTGGGTTATAACCTGAAAACATACAGGCAAATTCAGCAGTTATGAATAATCTAGTTGTGGTTGCAGGAAAGTTATTCCAGTGGACTGACTTTATTCATGTTCCAATGGGCAATTCATTTCACAGCATCAACACACCAACAAGTGGCACTAAATTCCACATGGAGGCTAAAAACACAAAACACATCAATCAAAAATATATAGGTGCTGGCAAGACTAAAAAGGTGAACAATGAATAAACAATAATGTAAGCTGGGTATTTTTAGTGTGACTTGTTTCATACTAATAAAACCAGCTGTTAACCTTTCACCACTCTTAACACTTCCTCCCTTTTCTAGAAGATCAGGCAACGTGCCGATCGTTTCAAAGAACCACATTTCAAAACATCTGAACTAACAGCAGCTCTCCCCAGATGGGTCCCCATATCAGCTCTGTCATGATCATCCACTGACACGACAGTCCCTGCTATCATCATCATCACCATCGTTCTCGGCGATCACACCCAGTGTAGCAGCCAGGTGGGCTGCGTGCGCACTCAGCACGTCGCACTCCTGCCCGGCGGCTCCGCGTGACGCCAGCTGAGCCCTTGGCTTAGGGCTGCAGCCTGCTGGGAGGAAGCAGAAGCCAGACGAACGGAGGAGCAGATTGGTCAAGATTACTCACTGTTGTCTGACTTTGAGGCCGGCATGTTTGTGCGGGATGTTGGTGGGTAAACAGGGGCAGAGGGTGCTGGGCCCAGATACCACACACAGGGTCTGTTTCCTTCCCTCCAGGATCCAGACCATCTGGGTGGGAGTGTTCGTCAAGAGATAAAACATGTAAATAAAAAAATAACTAAACAAATGTCCATACTGAGAATTATAAAGCAAGTTTTAAAGCACTGATCTCATGTCCAAAGATGCCTACCAGTTGTTATGACAATCTTGTATGCAAATCTCTGTTATTCTTCCAACTCCGCGACATGAAGCAATGGATTAAACTGCAGAAGAACATTTTGATTCCGAACGGATCATTTTGGATTTTTCAGACATCAAGACAAGCAGTAATTGTTCACGCCCGGACAGGAACAGCAAGTTCAGGACATTTTCCGCATGTAAAGCGAAACTGTGGATTCAGCAGTAAACTGCTGCAGATTAAAAAGGTTATCCAAACATTCCTGTCCACAGTGTTTAGCATGCAGGAGGGAACAGTTTCCTGTTGGCCAATGTACTCTTCCTGTCCACGCTTCAAGTGACGCTCAACTTCCTTTAAAACAGGAAACTTGCTTGTTTTTTGTTGGCTTTTCTTTCAGGAGTTTTTAGACAGTTTTTGGAGTAGGAGGGAGTTTTTTTTTTTTTTGCTGCCTTTTAGGAGTAAAAATGAACTCTTCTGGTGCATTCTCACCTTATAACTGCAAACTTTAATTGTATTTCATCAACCTTTGTTTTGTGATACTTTATTGTCACATTTTATTATCCATGAAAATGTGTGAATACGCATTCTTACAGCCCTCCTTTTGAACATGTCACAGAGCACTGTGCAATACATCGCATAAGTTTGGCACAATTGCAAAACCTACAAAAGGTCCATGTAAACCCAAAAGAGCCAATAGGTCCATGTTAACTCTGGAGGAGGTGCAGAGTTCAACAACTCAAGTTTAACAATCTGTGAACAAGGCATCTATTAAACATGAACTTCACAAATCTGGCCTCCATTAAAGAGTGGCAAGAAGAAAGCATTAAAAAGTCTTGCAGTTTCCTGTAAGCCAGATAGGGGGCAGAGGAAACAGGTGGAGGAAGGTCAGATGAGACCAAAATGTAACTTTTTGCCCAACTTATCACAGAAAACAAACTCTATACAGCTTTCTGAACGCCCCATCTTCCCCCATAAAATATGGTATCATGCAGTGGGGGTGCTTTGCTTCACTTTCCAGATGAATAGAAACCCTAATCATACAACCAGAGGCTCTTTGGAAGAGTCATGCCATTAATAAATAATTTGTGCCTTTTTGGAAGATTAGCGCAAATTCTTGGACATAGTCAGCAGAAACCCAACAATCCTAAAAAGAGCCAAAGCTGCAACTGAAGGGTTTAGATCAGAGGTACAAATCTCAAATTATTAGACGCATCCTCAGTCCAACAGACCTGAATTAAATGCCTCCTCACTATGTAGAAACACAATTTAAGTTTAATGGGGAATGTCAAGTATGTTTCATTTTATGGACATGATATAAGCAAATTAGAATGTCCAAGAGAAGAAGAGAATTGGATGAAAATAATTGATGGATGTGCAAAAGTATTTGAACTATCACTGGCAGAATAAAATCACTACTATGATATGCACAAATGATGTTGTGTTGGTTGAACTAACAGCTATGAGAAATCTACTTCTGATCAGAGAAATGCACCAAAGTGCCTGAAAAGAAATCCGTAACGTGATCAGCGTCGCATGAGCTGCATTCAGACCGTAAATCTAATCACTGTTTGTGTCAACATGTCAAACCGAGTCTTTCATCAGACGAGGCTTTTCTTTCCCTGTTCCTATCACGAGGAAAGCTCTGGTAACGGTGAAAACAAAAGCACCTGTCAGGGAGTTCGCAAGTGTGAACGAGGCTCCTGAACGAGCAGAAGAGGCCCTCTTGATTGAGAAATTAGAGCCAGACATGTTGCTTCATGTTTTCACTGCTCTGAGTTCTTCTGTAACTGAACCCAGCTTTAATTATGGTGCAGGCTGACACCATGGATGGATTATCAGGAGGGAAAGAAGTTTCCAAGGAAAGATTTTGTTTCGTTGGAAAAGCGAGTTGAGATGACCCTCCGAAAAGAATTGACAGTTCTTTTGTTTAGGTTTGTTTGACTTTCCACATTTTAGGAGGGATTCCATCAGAGGTTAGTAACTGTGATTTTCAATCACATTACTACCAGCTAGCCGAGTAGCTCCTACCTAGCTTATATGCTATTTGGAAGCTAATGCGCAACCTATCTAGAAGCTAATATGTTATCTAACTGGCTAGCTGGCTAACTATCTAGTTAGCTGACTGCGGATCTAGCTCAATGAGAGTTAGCTAATTGTCTAACTAGCTGTCTAGATAGACAGATAGCCTCTGACTTATCCTTGGACTGTTTTATGGAAAAGAGAGTATATGTCTCGTTTCTGGATGTGCAAAGCAATTTAACCCAAAAGAGATGTGGTTTTACAAGGCAATGAGAATTTTCTTCCACTTTACAAATATACTCCACTTTGACTCACAAAATCACAATATAATACGTTGAATTCTGTGGTTGTAGGGCAGGGGTGTCCAAAGTGGGTCTTCGAGGGCCGGCGTCCTGCATGTTTTAGTTCTCTCCCTGGTTTAGCACACCTGCATCAAATGACGGCTCATTAGAGGCCGAAGGAGAACATTGACTTGCTGAAGAGGTTGTTACTACCACCAGGGAGAGAACTAAAACATGCAGGATGCCGGCCCTCCAGGACCAACTTTGGGCTCCCCTGTTGTACGGTGACAGCATGAAATGAAGCCTAATGGGTATGAATACATTTTTTTACAGGTCCCCTGAGGAGGAGATAATTGGTATGCTTCAAAAACACAACAAGATTGTCATGTAAAGAAACTGTGTTGGCAGGGCATGCAGGGGAAATTCAAACTGGTGTAACAGGAAGATGTCAGGGTGATATGAAAGTGACTTAATGGTTATTTATACATTTATTCACAGGGGAAAGATCCAAACGCATTTAACTGGCCGACAGGATAAAATCTAAGGTAATTCATTGAAAGGTAAGAAGAGTAGCTGTGTTCGTTTATTATTTAGTTATGATTCAGTTTGTCAAAACTGAATCAATTTTATGAAACAAAAAGAACATAATTTGGCAGTAATCAAAGATGTGCTCTGATTTCCACAGAGTTGGAAATCAGAGCACAGTAGATTCATATTGTGTGATTTCAGTACTACATCAACTAACCTCCTGTCCCCAGTTGGGAGGAAGTACAGAATAGAGAGACAAAACGATAGTGGTGCTGGAGGGAAAACACAAAGCTGTTTTATATGCACAATGCCAAGCAAGAGTCTGTGCCATTTGAAACTGTAGATATTGGAAAGGAAAGAAAAGGGAATGGCCTTAATTATTTTCATAAACATAGTAACAAAACTGTGGCACTATCAAGTCCTGTGATATGTCAAGAATATCACAGGACAACCGTTCAATTCCCCTACAGCACTTTGTTCATATATCTTCTTGAATTGTTTCCTTTCAGGTTGGTCAGTGTTACTGTTGGGCTTTCAAGAGGACGGTTTTGTTGTTTTGGCCTAAACAAGGACCAAGCTGGGACAGTCTAAAATTATGTGGACATACAGTGGGTCATAAAGGATTCATAGCTAATATTTGACGTTATATTTAATCTGAGTCCACCTTACACAGGTACATATCTAGAAAAAAAACTCAAGTGCTTGAAAATACCACTGTAAGAACATAAGTTTGTGTTTAAAATTACTTAGTTGTAGATTCTTAATGACTTTGACAACCTTACTAACTCTTTTCCTTCTTAAACTATTATAATTACAGAGTCATGGACAGTGCTTTACTCGCTAATGTTTATTGTAGTCCAGGTGGCTCTTCCCAGTGTTCATGTTGTACACATTAGTATTGAGAAAATGCCTTTCCACTGCTGGTTGGACTTTCACTGGGCAGACCAGGCTAAACACAAACATATAACATTGCATCACAGTAGTACAACGACAAATGTAATGCACTAATATGTCTCAGGCTTGTCGCAAGCAGTATTGTTTTTCTGTCTCCCTAATAAATGGATGGTGTTGTTATGTGACGGCAGTAGCTCCATCCTAACCTACAACTGAAGGAGGCCCGTGATCGGTATGGTACGGATCAAAACCATAAAAAATAGTGTACCCAACTTCATTAGACACAAGGCTAAAATGTTCTCAAATTGCACTGATTTTTAATAATCAGATGCGTTTAGTTTTGCCAATAAGTTATCTAATTATGGAGCAACTTTCTTACAATCTACAATGCAGGACTTCCATCCATCCATCCATTTTCTAACGCCCTTGTCCCTAGTGGGGTCGGGAGATGCTGGTGCCTACATCCAGCTTACGTTCCGGGCGAGAGGCGGGGTCAGCCTGGACAGGTCGCCAGTCTGTCGCAGGGCCAATGCAGGACTTATTGTAGACTTATGTAGGAAAAAACAGTAGAACTATTTGTTAGAGATCACAATATGGAATCCAAGGTGCAAATTCCCCCTTTACAGGTCTTTTGAACTTCTAAAGGTTCAATACTGCATAATCAGGGGTCAAGATGTTCCTTCTTTGAAAGAAACTGTCTCCATTCAGTGGGCAGCACAAAGATTAACCACCTTCTGCTCTGTTTACACTTTAACCCTGATCTTAACCAGAATGGAAGAAAAGCGCCCTCTAGGCCATGGGGTCTATATTTTCCCTAAAAACATCAAAGGTCCCTGAGATGTGGGTTTAGTGCAAAGAAGAGCATAAATCTTTGACTAAAAAGGACAAATATACAGTAAACATGTAGAAAACTGGAAAAACATTTTAACACAGTAAACCCTTGACCTATTGCGTAAGACAAATGTAGAAACTGGAGGATGGTGGTTATTTACCACAATCTCTCTGATGACTCTACGCTAGATCCTCCAGCCAGCCATTGTCTTCTCTTTGCTATCAACTTTCTTTGAATCACTGAGTTACCTCAACATTGCTCCTTCTTGTTTTCATTCTTGTTCTTAGTATTAATATTTAATGACCGCTATACAGACAGGAAAACTAAAATGAAAACTATTTTAAATGCTTTTAGTGGTTAAAGGAAAATCAGTATTAATAAGCCAAAACACAAAAATCGGACCTCAGCCACAAATCTCACACTGAAGCTGACCTTCCAGTTGGACCAGCGCAGCGTCACCCACACTTTATTCTGCCCGTGGACTAAAAGTAAGAGCTCCGCAACTGGCTCAAAGGAACCTCACCGTGAACTCAGAAGTTATAACAACTGAGATCAGGAGCATCATTACAGCTCTGACGATAGCAGCTGCTAATAAGAGTGTGAATGTAGGTGGGCGGTGACAGCTGGTGACTCATCGGGCGATGCATGACACCCGCAGCCAGATGAGATGGACGTAAGCGGCTTGAAAGCTGGCTGCGCGTTTGTATTGATGGGGTAGGGGGAGTTTAACAGTGCTGTCTGCTTAGGAGCTAGAAGAGATGGTAAATTAATTTCAGCACTGTGACAGCAGGTGGCCCAGAGGAGGTGGGGGGAACGCACAACAAATGAGGTCGACTTCAGGAAAACTGGAGGCTGGTGGGCCAGGGGTGGAGGCCCACTGGGGAGAAGTGAAGGCTATTTGAGTTGACATTTATCAGGTTTGCAGCGAGGGGAAAGGGTGAAACTGAGTGCAGGTTGGGAGGATGAGTCAAAAGGAAAAGTAAATGCCATCAAATGGGATAAAATAAGCTTTTAAAGTATCAACTGTCATTGAGAACATGTGTCTGCAGGGTGAGGGGGGCGGTCACTTTTCTGACTCATTCCTCATGTTCTGCATGTGGAAGCTCTTTCGCGCAATTACCGCCTTCACAAATTAGTCAACCTGAGAGTTGCACCAGTACCTTCAGGTGTGCGCAAGCGGGAATGTGTCAGCGGCATAACTCCCTCCTCCAGCCTTTTTCTCTTACAAGAATATATATCTGCATGCAGATATCCTGCAAAATAAATCAATCAAATTTGTTTCTAAAGGCAGATTTCAGCAGCGAGGCAGTACAAAATGGATTCAGGAACATTCTGGAGCAAAATCAGACAATGTGATGTGTTTTATTATTAGCACGTGTTAAACCATAAGGGAGTCGGCGTTTGCACTAGGTAAAATAGGCCATATGCCGTTGATTTTGTAGATGACAAGAGGATGTAATTTAGGATTGATGGATGGATTGTCTTTTTTTTCTGAGACTGAATATCTTTAAACTATTCAGGTGTTTGATTGAATGCAATCTATTTTTAATTACACAATTTGTATGTTATAAGTACGTACACATGAAATATTATTACAAGTAAAAAATACAGCTTGTTTTTCATTTTTATAAAGTAACTAAAAGCATATTTTTTTAATAAAAACAAAAAATATGTTAAATTCAAGTCGGAACCCATCCAAAATGTTAACATTGGTCCCATTCACGAGAAACAAATTGGTAAATAATTCCTTTGTAGCTTTCTCTGCAGTAGTAGAAATAGTCTTTGACTAAAGTGTAGTTGGGATACTTTTAAAATAAATATTAAGTCTTTGCCGTACAGTTTCACAAGTTGTATTCTTTAATTCATTTTAGTGACTTAAGTAAAACAAAAAACACAAATCTTTTGAAGAATACCTTTGCAATCATCAGTATTTTAAAGGGAATTTTCAAGCATAAATGTGAGTAACTTGCGAATCACAAACAATAAATCCTATCAGCTATTCAAAAATAAGCATTTGATCGACGTCCCTACACATTGTCCTTTTGTGTACAAGTCGGCATACGTTAGTAATTTCAGTTCGTCAGCAGATCAAAGTGCTTAGTTTTTCAAATTGCCAACACAAGGTCAAACTTCCTCTTAACTTCCTGCCTCCTGCCCACAGATCCTTTTTAGGAATTTCACTGTAAAGGGAAAATTACCCAACCGGTATCTCAGTCCCTCTCTCTTTGTCTCTCTCCCGCCCGGCTCCTCTCCGGGGAGACGTCTGCTCGCCTCGTCCGCTTTCATCAGGGCCCAGAGTCGTTGCACGATAACAGACTTTAACTCCGTCACTGATTCAATTCTGGTAAAGGCTCATTTCCAGGACATTGATCGCTTCTCTAATGAACTGGCACCGAGGAGGCCTTTCTTCTATCAGTTCTCCAAACTCACCATTTATAGCCGTGCGACTCAAGAGAAACAAAGAACAGAGATAAACTGACTCAGAGCGTTAACTGCCTCCATCCAGAGAAAGGGAGGAGGCTCATGGCGAAATGCTCCATTAATGGCAGCCGTAGATAAAGCAGCCATTAGTTTGCGACGGCGACTTGACTTTTAGGAGACAGGAAATTACCTTTTGATCTTTTCTTTTGCCTTTTTTATGGGCCGCATTGATTTTTACTGCAGCAAGGTAAACACGAGATGAATGATTGTCTGGCAGAGCAGAAAGACAAATCGTTGCAACGGGGGCCGGTAACAGTTGCTTTCGGAGTTGCACTTAGATGCTCTTCGTAAACTCAATGAGTCACAATCACACACTTTAATGTACTTCTCATTAGACCTTTGCGTGATGTCATAACAGTGCGTGTGAGAGGGCAGCGGACGGAGGAGGAAATAGACGGATAAGAAGGAGGCGAATTAACGTGGACTGGATATTGCAGGGAAAATGGAAGCAATGTTCCCACTGATAATTAAAATTAAATTGCGCTTCTGCCGGGTCGTCAGCAAAGTTGGCCCCTTTTCACAGCTCGTTTCGCAAGGAAGATTGTCGTAATTCTCTCGGCCGTGATGTTGGTTTGTCTTTGTGCGTTTTCCAAAAAGGGGAGCGAATCAGAGGATCTCCCAGAGAGCATGCCCAGACTGTGCGTGGACAGCTTGGGTGTCGCAATCGTAGCAAGACTTTTGGAGCTGTGAGTTGTGACACTTGAGTGTGACACACTTTAATGCTGAATTTAATGCTGGCAGCAAATGAGGCCGCAGATGGTTGTAAAAATAAAAAAACAAACAAAAAAAACATTTATGCCTCCTCTCTTCATCCTCGTAACCACAAATGTTAGCAAGCTGGGAGGGCCTTCCACAAAACTTTCCCCTCAACTGCGAATTGAAGCTTTCGGTGAAATTTGTTCTGTTTCTGGCTTTTTGTCACTCGCAAGTGTTTCAGATAATCCAAAAGGTTAAGTGAACAAAGGTAATCTAAGGAAATGCAAAAGGCAGCTTGAAAATTTAAAGGGAAAAAAAGCTGCAATAACGAACCTGGCCTTATAGAAGTCAAATCAAACTGGTTGTGCTCATTTTGGCAGCAGCAACTTCAATCTTTTGCATGAGTTTGGAGAAACCTTGGCCTGCTTTTCTTTGTCAGATTTTTTGTCATTTATCCACATTAGTTTTTTGTTTGTTTGCTTCAAAGGCCTTTTTAGGGTTAAGTCAAAGCATCTCAATTTAAGTGCAGAATTTGACTAGGCCGATCCAAAACCGCCATATTTCCTTAACTACTCGGAGTCAGACTTACTGGTGTGAGTTGATTTATTGTTTTTCTCCTGCTTATGACCAGATGTTCTCCGTCAGCAATTTCTGGCAGGAGCAGAATTCTGACGAGTGGTAAATGGCATATTGATCAACATTATGTGATGTATATTTTCTTAATGATTTTGATGATGGCATTAGACAAACTGGAATGATTATTGCTTGTTTCACTATTTGTGACTGAAATGTGCTAAATAAATAAACTTGACATGACTTGTTCCACAAATTGCCTCAGTTATTCTGTCTTTTTCTGAAATCTTGTGTTTACTACCACATGCAACAGGACGCTTATCTTCCAAAAGGTTCTGCATTTGTTTCATCAGTCCAAAGAATATGTTCTGCAAAATCATGATGCCCACAGAGATGACTTTTGGGGTTAGTGAGTCAGACCTTTGTGTTATTTTTGCTTAGCTGTGACTCTGGCCTTGGACTTCTGCCATGGAAGCCATTTTGCCCCCAGTCTCTGGCAGGGTCCACCACTGGTTTTTGCTTTTATTTGTTTGTGGATAATGTGTCTCTCTGTGGGCTGCTTGATTCCCAAATCCTCAGATGTTACTGATTTTCTCTACATGATCTGTTGCTTTTTGACATTTTTAACCTATTTTGCCTATGTGTAAATACTTTATTCAAGTATTGGTGTGTATTAATTCATCATTTAATATTTTCACTGCACAAAGTGTTCAAAGCGTTTTCACAGTAGATTTTCACTGTTTATTCCTTGGGGTTTCAACATAACACTCGTTTTTGCATTTAGATCGTCTCGTTAAGTTGTCTTAAAAGTCTTTGTAATATCGTTAACACAGTCTGCCTTTAGATATGTGAGAATGAAACAGATTTTTGACAACTTTTATGCTCCCTATTCAATCCAACTCACATTGAAAAGAGAATTATGTGCCTTGTTGAATGTCATTTACTGTGTGTCTGCCCTAATTTGATTTCTTTAGCTTCATTGATCAGCGGTGAGTCAACATTGACAAATAATGGGTGTAATGTTTGGCGTAACCTTTAGTGAACTATTTATTCTTTCCATAATTACAGTAAACATTGGAAATTCACTTTTCTTCTTTATGAATGCATTTGCTGACTCAATGAAAATGTGTGATTCATGCTTCACATATGATTAGTTTTAGCCAGGGGACTTACTTCATTCTGGTGACCAGTGACACTGGTTGCTTCATGGCTGAAACTTGGGGCTCTGTGTGATGAGACTTCTTTCTGTTCTCCCTCCAATCATGTCTGCCCTTTGTAGAGTAAGTTGGATGTGTGCGTGTTTTCCCTCAATACTTCCCTGCCTGTATGTGTGCCATATAGGGCTTTATATTACTTCTAGCCTGTCACATGCTAGTTTCTGTTTCCTATCCTGTTTTTGCACTGTGACTCAAGTTTGAGTCATCCTAGTCATTCTGACTACTATCTCAATAACTGTCACGAACTGTTTCCCTGAGGAAGAGGTTGCCACTTCGGCTGAGGGAAATGGTGATATGCCTAACTTGTGGTCCATTGTGTTGCCTTAAGGCCCGATAGAATGAGGAAGGGTCATGAGTCAAAGGATCAAGCTTTATCAGAGCTCTGTGTGAAATAGTTCAACCCGGGCCCGGTGTCGAGTTCGGCGGGAGGATGTCTCTCTCTGCGAAGAAAACAACTCAACTTTCGTCACGTGTCTACGTCAATGAGAGACGATTTCGGCACTTCGTATGAACTACGTCGGGGGCTTTAATGTAACATCAATACATCGACTCTGTACTGAAACAATATCCAACGTCAAAACCATACGACTCTACTGATTTAATGTTACACAATATTCCGATAATAAAGAGCAGCAGTAGCTTCAGTGGTAAAATGAATTTGCTCATTCCACACCTGAATAACAAGAGGGTCTTGAGTTTAAGAGTTATTAATACATGTTTGATGCTTTTTTTTCTTTTTAGCAGATGGTGCTTTAAATCAATGCCACGTGAACCTCGCTGCAAACTGTTAAAGCGACACTTCTTGGAAATTCCTTGGTAAGCATGAATGTCTGGACTGAGCAGATGGTATTTTCTTGTGTAGGATGTGACTGGTGGACGTTTGGGATTTTTGTTCTTTTCTCTTACATGGTTTCTTTTTCCACTTATAGCGCCACAGCTTACTACTCCGCCCACAGACGAGCCTTATCAAGAAGCAGCAGTTCCTTGTGTTCGGGGCAGTGGGATCATCTAGATAAAATAGCTTCTTTGGTAGGTCTGACAGCTTTGTGGGAATAATGAGAGAGGGGTTGTCTCCATAGAAAAAGACAAGCATAACCTTTCTATAGGGGGAAAAAAAAAACCTACGTGCTTTTTTATTTTTGTAGAGTTTGAAGTGACTATGAGAAGGGAAAATGCACCTTCCCTGTCACTGATTCAGGGAAGGTGGATGGAGGCAGGCGTTATATGAGTCACCATCCTGCCCCCCTCCTCATCTCCTCAGAGAGATTGTTAAAGAGTGATATAGAAAGAGGAAATGTCACAGATCATATGACTGTTCTCTGAATCCCTCAAACAGCTTCACTGAGCACAAGTACTACCTAGAACAATAGGAAATACCGGACATGACACATAAAGTGTTGGCAATTCAGTTTCAATTTATACAAACATCCTAAGTATTTTTTTTTTATTTTAGTATTATTTTCTTTTTATCTTTATTGAATTTGACATTGAGCTAACTAGCATATCAGTTTTACATTTTTATTTTTCCACTTTTCTAATGTGCTGATGTAGAACTGATACTTTAAACAATCTGTAGAGAAGGCATCCACGCATTTGCTCCTAAGCAGCGGTACGCTTTTACAACAAACAAGACGTTTTAGGTAATTTTTTCTCTACGTACCTGTTTGAGATTTGAACATCCTGTGAGAATAAATGAAAGTTCTTAACGTGCTGCTGCAGATTTCTTAATAACTCATCACCTAACAAAGCCAACCAGGATGACTGTCTAGGTTTTTATGGGAAGAAAATGTCCTGGAAAGAGACACTCCCACGTTAACAATAAATTAGTAGCTGTGGATGATGCGCACACAGTTATAATGGAGAAAAATGCAGGCGCAACTTTACTGTAGATTTCAGTGGAACACCTCGAAAAATTCTGTTAGTGCCTGTTGTAATACAATTAATTTATTAGTAATGGAGGGATTACTCAACAGAGTAATAAACTACTAAAACAATTCAGAGCTGCAACATTAGTGAGAAAAAGACATGGGTTTAACTGTATGTTTGGATCGGTAATATCTTTAAAAAGAAATGTATGATTTAGGTGACAAAGTTGTCAAAATATTATAGTTGCTGCCTCATGAGAATCTTTGTTCTAAAAAGTCTCACTGGCAAACGCTCAAATACTGTATCAAATACAGTCAAAATAGTTGCCAAAGTCATATTTAGTGATTGTATACGTCATGAATAAAAATGAAAAAGTGCTTTAAAATCCACTTGCAACTAGATTTTAAAGCAAGTGGACTTGGCCTGTCTTTAATTAGGGTTGGAATCTTTATTGGTGCTGGTTTAGCATCTTCTGAGTCAGAACGTTAATATGATTATTCACTTAAAGAGCATTATTTGACATGTTTAGACCTGTATCTAAATTAGCAGTTCATCCCAACAGCTTTGTCAATCCATTTTGAGTTTCCTCTGAGAATAAGTCTGCCTAAAAACCTAGGTCTAGGTTAGCTTGAAGTGAACTCTGGCGCGGTTCAAAAGCATATGTGAACGCAAGCAGACCAAAGATTGCTGGAAAAGCAGGAAGTGGACTATAGCGTAGAGCATTCTGAGTATGTACAACCATAGCAAACATGCAAGTGTAGTGCTACCGGGAGAAAAGGGATATCCTAGAAGCATTACAATCTTATGCTATCCCATTTTTGTTTTAATTTTTTTTAAGAGATTGTTGTGTTGTTTCCTTCAGTGGTTTTGGTCCACCACAGGTAAGGGGGTTGAACAGGTTTATCAAACGGGTTGTTCGGTTTGACACAGTGCAGTGTGAAAGCGAACCGCACCAGCTGAAAATGTAACAAATGTTGCAAGTTTGGTCCCCAATTGAATAATCAGATCTGAAAACACCTTTAGTGTGGTTTATCTTATGCAACAGTTCACATTTTTGGGCTTTTGCAACAACAGGACAAACTCTGTCCAGGAAGTAGTTGCGAAACGCAGAGGATGTCATTTTCCTCCACTTTGTAGTTGCTGATGTTTACAACATGTTCCTGGTTTTGATTTGACTTCTTTGAAAGTAATATTGCATTAGAACTTGATATTGGTAGTTGCCCAATCTTGAATGACTCAGATCCCCAAACGTGCTGTTTTTGCAACAGACAGCATTATCACCCTTGTCTTAGTTAAAAACTGGCTCAGGATAAAAATAAAGACACTCTTTTTGATTACATGTCTAAAATATACCTAAATTACCCACAATGCAACCTTCATCTGGCGGTGACTCATGTAGCCTCGAGCCATCAGCCCCAAGCGGAGTGAAAGAGCGCATTCTGGATGTCTGTGCACTGCACACTGTGATTTTTGGCCACCGCCTAAACGTAATACTGTGTTATTTTCCTTTAAACCAGTGTAGATGCAGACCCAACGCCGTCACCGCTGTTATGACAGCAATGTTTATCCCTCAATTTCTATGGCGTGGGCAATGCCCCGTTGACACCCGCTCCTACTACCTTCATATCTGTGACATCTTTCCACTCGCCGCCTCAGCGTTTCCGTCAGCTGGGCGAACCAGCATATGCGTGCGTTTGTGTGTGGCAACGGTTCTATGTGTTTGTGTGATTAAAGTGAAGCGGCGCGATCTCTAAGGCCCCAGTGAGTTTAATTCCAGGGGGGTGGATTTGCCTTTGCATCTCCCACACAGGTGATGAGAGGAGAAGATGGGGAGGAGGAAGAGGAAGAGAGTGGGATGAGAGGGCTGGACAACCGGGAAAGACTGGACTGGGTGGGAGCTAAATGTAGAGAGAAAGGGAAGGGTGGCTGAGTTGCATAGTGAGATTGGTGAGATATTTGAGTGACTTCTATGTTTTACATTTTACGAAAAGAACCCTCTAAGGAGGGAGGGACAACTCAAATGTCCACCAATTATGTCACATATTTATCCATCTGTAGGCCAGCCGCAATAAATCGATGAATCGCATGATGAATTAAAATGAGCTCAATAATTTCCATTTGTATTATTTATCGTTTTTCTCTTTTTATCGCTCTCTTCTTAACCAAACACTGGATGACAAAAGTTTTCAGTTATCCCTGACCTCTCTGCTGATTTTCCTTGGGTTTACCGTGTTGGTTGTTCACCAAAGCTATTTAACAACACTTCACATCATAGATTAATTTATACCACAATTAAGTTACATGGATATAAACTCTATTTACTAATTAGGTAATATCTGAAAGGAATTACTGATTTTAGTTAGCGGTGTCAGCATAAAGGCAAGTAAATAAATATGTGTGGAACGCTTTTCAGATTTCCTTTTAAAAATGTAAATTTTGTTCCTCTATTTTATAAATATGCACTGTTTGTGTTGGTGTATCACATGAAATACCAATAGATTGAAGTTTGTGGTGTTAGCTAAGCAAAATGTAAAAATGATTAAGAATAACAAATGCTCTTTTGCACCGTATTTATTCTGCATTCACTCACCTCTTGTATTCCTGTTAGGCTGATTTTACGAGATCTGTAAATAGGATTTAATTAATCTGACTGGCTGAACAAGCTCACTGGAAAACTCTCACCCTTCTGTTGCATGTTAAAATACAAAAATATCAACATCTTTTACTGCAACCTGTGTATTTACCGTGCTATGCTCACTTTTCTCATTTTTGTTCCACCTAAAACTAACTAACATTTTTTTAATCAATTTCCCTTCATTGTTTTTCTCCAGTAAATTTTACTCCAAGTGCACAGCTGCAGATACATGCATTCAATTGTCTGCAGGAATGTGTTGTTGCAAGACGACATGCATCCTTGAATAACAAAGGCCTTGGTTCTAGCAAGAAGCAGGAAATGCTGCTCTATATAAGCTGCCGACTGTGTTTCAGGCGGTTTGATTCACTGACAAAAAACATGTTTGGTTGTCGGCACCTTTCCATTAAAAATGAGGAAGCAGGAAGTTGTGATGAAAATATTTTAAATGACTTTCACTTATCCTACACATCTTAAATAAAAAAAAAAAATTCTACAAATGCATGCTTGCTTACATTTGGGAATTTGTAAATTCTGACAAGGAAAAAAACATAAACTCTAACGTCTCGACTCCACCATTTTGTGTACAAGTGTGGGATATGGTTCCAACTTTGCGGCTTGCAGGTCAGTTGGATCCCACAAAGCCAGGAGCTCAGAGCGGTGTTTATCGCTCCTCCTCTGGATAACCACCGACTTTCAGATCTATCTTTGTGTTTATTTATCTTCTGACTTCCTCAGTCTCTTCTGTGCCCACTTGTATTTAGCGGAAGTGCAAACAGATAACAATATAATGACATGCTCTGTATGTGTTTACGGGTGCTAAAAGGACAAGTGAGAGGAAGGTTTGGCAGAGCTTATTGTTACATAGGAGGATGTGTTGGAAAATCGCACTGGAGGCAGATGAGGAACTGTTTTCTATGTTCCTGTGATCATAATGCCACCTTAATTAAATTGCACACATGATTTATTTTTGGCTTAACACCAAGCTAAACAAATAAAGGAACATTTGGGGGGTTTTTTTAAGGTGTTTGTCAGATTTACAGCAAATTGAAATTTTTCAGTCTACACATATTTATGAAGTTTTAAAGACAAACCTTTATACTGTGTGGTTCATGAACATCAACACACGATTGGATGTATTTCAACTAAAGGTCACATTTCTTAGTTCTGAGCCAGAAAATAATATAAAAGAAAAATCATCCACAAAGTTGACATTTAAGCCCAGAAAGTCAAAGGTTTTTCAGCCATGAGCTGAGAATTAAACACGGCCAAAAAAAAAATCTCACAGTAACTCTCCCAGTGTCGCAGAAAGTGCTGCACAATCAGTTTTTTATTGTCACCATAAAATGCTAATAATTACAAACCTCGATCAAAAGCACAGTCCTTTAGGTTTTTCTGCATTCAACAAAAAACACACTTAAGATGGATGTGGACTTATTCTAACGTACACGGTAATTGAAAACTCCCCTGTGAGGTGTGAGGCCGAACTCTGTGAACTTAGAGTGCTGTGAAATAGCACATAAAGGTAGATGGCTATGTGTAGAAGGCAGTTTTCAAAATGATGATTATGTTCATTAAGGCGAAAAAAGTCATTCAAACCACCCTAGAAACCCTTTGCAATAAAGTAATTCCTCCCTAAACTATACATCAATAATTTCAATTTAACATAGCTCTGCGAGTTCCAGGGGTTTGTTGCACGTCAGTTTCGTTGTTAACTGGGTTTTGAACTTTTAGGTTCTTCTGTGTTAGTGTATTTAAGTGTTTAGCAGTGTTACTGAGTTTCCTCAAGTTTATCCTATTCAGGTATTTCTAATGTGTTTCTTTGAAATATTTACATGGTTTCTGTAGCTCCTTTCAAATTACCCTCTCGTTCCATGACAATACGTGTGTTCTCTAAGAATGGTGCCATATTCCTTCCCTCTTCTCTCATTACCCACTTTCCTGTCAATGCGCTATCAAATAAAAGCCGCTAGAGCAAAGAAAACCTACAAAAAAAAAAGAATAGTGTTCAACAACTTTGCACTTGAAGATCTGAATGGACCACTTTGTAAGAACAAACAGCCTGCAAAGTTGGTGGAGTGACTCTGTACAGGTCGGTTTCTAAGCTAATGAACTAGCTAGCTGACTTTTGCAAATACTGCTATCTATGAGCCCCAGTTAAACATGCTACTTCCACACATGAGCAGAAGTATGAAATGAACAAGTAGAAGTTAAGGCTATATTAGCAAAAATAACTTGGGAAAACAACTGCAGTCGCTACACTCAATATTCCCGTCCTTCACCTCATTGTGGCGTCCGTCATGGCGCCACAACATGATTAAGTAACGTAGTTGGAAAGGGTCAATAGTGGCGCAGGACAAAGTCAAACATATTGCTCCCAGAAGCTAGCTAACTCAGTTAAAAAGCCAAAGAAGGTAACGGCTTTGAATGTTTTTACATCTGGTAGTTACTGTTTTGATTTTTTTTTTACAGGTTGCATCTGATTTTTAGGAACATGGTCTCTCACGTGATGGCGTTTGGAACCACAGCAGAACTATTTTCAACGTTTTATAGCCCAGTTACACGTTCTGTGTGTGTGTGTGAGAGAGAGTGAAGCAGGTGGAGAGAACAGCACAGTCTGCTTACCTTAATCATCATATGTCATGGCAGCGTTCACCGATCTGTATGCAGACTCAAGCTATTTTGGGAGATGTGATAAATGGTGGGCTCTAATATAAACCTCCCCCTTCAGTAACCGGGTCACGCTGTGATTCACGGTGCAGCACAATACAAAATGTAATTCTGCTTTAACTCCACATATTGCCTCCTAATCACCGGAAGCTCGGCCAGCTTTGTGGGACATCTGGATGCAGCGTGACAACATAGACCGAAGGGGAGGGCATGGGGTACATTTTTGTTCTGCCTCAAACGTCACAGAGGGGCATAACAAAAAATAAAGGTTGAATGTTAATTCCCAGAGCTGCCATACCTCTGCAGCATAAACACACCAAGCAAAATTTGGCGCCACCTGAGGCCTCTGCTATTTTTAAAGTCAACCCAACATCCCAGGAGCGTGCTTTCCTCTGAATGAAAGAAAAAGAAAATGGTGAATGATTTTGTGCTTAATCTGCCAGATTGCCTCGGTGTCTCTCCTCCGTCAGCTCCCGTCTTGCCTAAGAGTGTGGTTTGCCTTTAGGAGTCATGACGATGATGGGTGGAAACGATGACTCAAATCTTTTGAAGCCTTTGTGTGTGTGCTCAGCATGTGTCATAGGAGCCATCATATTATAACTTGAACTGAGGAATACCAAGCATTCTTGCTCCTCACTGAGTTTGGCAGCCACGGGTTTACTGGATGTGATCCGACTTGACTGCGTGGTTACTCACAATCGCTGAGGTTTGCTGTTGATCGGAAGCGTGTGAAAACATGCCATCAGCAATGCTGAGAAACTCGTTAGAATATATTTGTTTTCTCGCTAATGACAACAAGAATATGACATACTTTTAGAGACAGCAGTCAGGGTGTGAGCTCTCCGTGATTTATTTAGATGAAACTGTCTTTTAAATAGGCTCAGTGATGTGATTTTCCCTCTGGGATTAATAAAATATATTCATTCATTCATTTATGTGAGATTTTATATATATATATACATATATATATATATATGTATATATATATATATAACAGGCCTATTTAGCTTCATCTCGAAAAACTGGATCATTTTACAAAAGTTAAAAAGAAAAAGTGGAAATGATCACATTTCACCCTGTTTTACTCCCTCTATAGTCTCTAAAAAGCTTTTATATTTATATTACATTATACATACAAACCCATACATCTTTGTAATAATTGGGATTTTATGAGACCAACACAAAGTAACCCAAAATTGTGAAGTTGAATGAGAAGAACCAACTATATAGATGCAACATCTGTGTACTAATAAGGCTCTTAAAGTGTTAGATGCACTGAGTGAAGTACTTGAACTTAAAACTAAAATCACCATAAATGGGCTTTTTGGTTCCAAAAACACAGGCCTAGTTTTGTTTCCAGAATTTCTAGGTTTTTGAAGCAGGGTCAGTCTATGCTACAATATTTTCTGAGCTGCAGTTTTTCCCTTAAAGTGTTTACAGAGTTCCATTAAGTACAGCTGTAATATATACTTTTATCCCGCGACAGTAAGAGCCTGGATCTTTGACATTAACAACAGCAAGACACAAAAGAAGAAGTACGCAAACGCGGCTGCAGCACTGCCAGGATTCTCCCATAACTCACGTTTTCCCCCAAAACAGAACGCCACTTCCTCTTCATCAGAAAACACACAGCAGAGAGAGCACAAAATGAAACAGATGTGGGAAAAACCCCGTTAAACAGTTTAACTGTTGTTTGAACACATTGGGGCCTTCGCACCATTGTTTTCAATAATCTCCTTTCACAAAATAAGCACGGTTTTTAAAATGTTCACTTTTAAAACTTAAAGCATTTAAGACTTAAATGCTTTTAGTTTGCAAAATCACATCTGACACTTCTTGAATATTGTGATTTGTACATATGAGGCTAGAGAAGTTTGGTGAAACAGCACATCTCAAATCGGCTGTCAAGCATGGAGGTGGGGGTGTGATAGTCTGGACTTGTTTCGCAGTCACATACAGTCACTGTGGGCTATTTATTCTGCTGTACAATGAATTATCTTAGAATCTGTTGACACCTGAAAGTCAGCCAGAACTGGATACAGCAGAACAAAAAAAATAAAAAAAAATCGGTGGGAAAGACTCGGGGGGGGAAAAAGAACGAGCTAAAACTATTTCTGATCTAGGTTTTCCAGTGAGTCCCACAAAATTCTTTTTATTTTTTGTCGTTCTTGTTTTACTATTGTTTACAATACATGTTTCCTTTCAATATTAAGATAATATATTCTGTGAGTTGCGGCATCATATTTTTGTTTGTTGAGATTTCGTTTTCATTCTTGAGCTTTTTCTGGTGCTGCTGTTTTTTTGTTTTCTGATGTGCTGGAAATGCCTCCCTGTTTTATTATCTGTTGTGTTTGTGTGAGTAATGTTTTTGTGTTTTGCACCATGTTCATGTTAGAATCGGACTTCAAAGTTAATATTGGCTGCATTCCTTGAAATCCCCGAGTTTGTAACAAGCTTCTTTGCTTTCCCTCCAACAAGTCATAGAAGCAAAATTTTAAAAAGGAAATTATTAAAATTACTTAGCTACAAACAAAATACTTAAAATAATGTGCTACTGAGACAACCACAAGATAAAACACAATCAGCTGATCCTTTGTGTTTGGAGAGAAAAACTGCTGTATGATCATTTTTAGATAACTTTAACAAACGTTTTGTAGAAATAGTTTGATAAAAAAATATATATATATTCACGTCACTTATTTTCAACTACATTTTGAGACTTTTTACACGTTAGGATTTTTGCGCCTACACAGAGTTTAACAGTATTCCAGGAAACGGTACAAAAAGAACCTTTATTTACATATTGTGATGTATTAACCCTGTGACACAGACTCACTGCCTCTGTCTTCATTTTGAGCTGTGATTTCCAGCTTCTTCCCCGCCGTCTTGAGCGATTCTGATACCTCTGTGAAATTCCAATCCGCTGCACTCAGTGGTCAGCCGAGGTGAGTAATGTGGGCCTGGTTGGGAAACGGCATCATCCTCTGCAGCCTCCGTCTTCCAGCCAGGAAGCACCTGTGGAGCTAAGGCAGGAGGAAAGCTGAGCCGGACTGTATGTCCCTGCGAAGGCGTCCTATTGTGTATGGATTCTTTTTATAAGTCACATGGAAGAGAGGAAAAAAAAGGGGGCTTTCTCAACAGGAAGTAGCTTTATACAAACGGACATATGCAAACGCAGTCTGGAAAAGAGTTTTTGTCTGGTGCAAAGGGAGACGCAAGCACAGAAAATGGAACCTGATAAGATATGCTGCGTACAGGAAATTGACAATTCTTTGGGGATTAGTTAAAATTTTTGTAAAAAACAATTTTGAATAAATTATTTTTCCTGGAAGATGTAATAAGCAACAACGTAGTAAAATCATTAGACTTAAAGTAGGCTGATTTAATATATCCTGAAAGTCTCAAATGTTTATCGTCTTTTTTTTCATCACTTTTTTACGCTTAGTCATGTACAGCCAGAAATGTCAATGCGGTGAATTGGAATTTTCTGTGCTAGGCTGTCACAGGGTTGCGTATATTTGTGAAGTAGAAGAAAAATTAGAACATTATTGCACCAAACGCCACATGACGACCAATGAACACGCACTAACTTCTACACTTTGAGTCAAGTAAATCTTCTGAGTTTTAGATTTTAAACTTAAAATCTAAAACTTTTATGTGGAAGATAAAGTGACAGTGGTACGTTTTGTTGACTTTTTATTAATTTGTTTTACACTAATTTTGTCTGGCGCAACAGACAGGACAGGGATAAAGTCGTGGAGGCTTTCAAACCTTATCTGGCTTTGAACATGTCACATGGACGTATCGTTCACAAATTGAAAGAGCCTGGGGTTCATGCAATGTAGGGTTCATAAAGAATTAAGCACTCTGGCCAGATGACACTTTTTAACCTACATGTAAAATCCTAAATTTATCCCCTTATACACACCTTCCCAGTGTGACACAGTCTGTCACTTCATTATGCTGGATGGAAAGAAGTAACATTTTTTTTTTGGATTAAAAAAAATATTTTTTTCCTTTCCACTTTAAAATTATTTGTGTGGGTTGATTAGATAAAATCTAATTAAAATACACCAAAATTTGTAGTTCTTTCACAGAAAACAGTGGACAGATTGAAGTGGTATAAAAACTCCTTCAAGGCATCATAAGTAAGCAAAGCAAAAGCAAAATTGCGGGCTGCGATTTGAGATAATTCTTGCATTCCTCCCACAACTCTTTCATTTTTGTTGTAAAATAATGCCAAACTCTGCGCTTCAACTAAACTTCAAACATCAAAACAAGAGAAGCTGTTGCACTTGTGACTTCAGCTCACACGACCCACTCTTGAGTCCCGCTTCAGACCCAGTCGAGTCCTCTGAGGCGGCCTGCGGGGCTTTGCCTGCCTCCCGAACACATTACAGCCGCTCTACAGAGCAGCCCAAAGGATGGAGCAGGTCTGTCGAGAGTGGATGCCGACCGCTTATGTGTGAGAGGAAAGGGAAAAGTGGTTATTGTGAGAATGAAAAGGAATAAAAATCCCCGAGGGAGAAACATGTAGATTTGGCTCACCTGGGTGCGGTGTTATTGTTTACAGCTGACAATGGGCCCGTCCAGCGAAACATGGGCTCAGGAACGGATGGTGGGCCTCCCCTCGCATCAGTGATGTCACAGGCCCAGATTAGCCTGGGCCATATGGCACGCTGCCTGCTGCCTCCTCTAATCTTCTGCTGCCATCCAGTCACCTTTCCATCCATACGTACATCCATCCATCCAAGTTTATTTGCACAGCACATTTCAGCAACAAGGCAGTTCAACCTGTTTTACACCATAAAATCATAATACAGTAACCAAAAGGACGGTCTATTGTTTTATTTGATCTTGTTTTTTTTTTTTGGTCAGTATCCGTCCATCTCTCACTTTCTGTGACTCCTGCTGTTCTCTCCTTCCCTTTCTCCCTTTCTTCTTGTTTTTCTTGCTCCTGTTATTGTTCTTGTGCATTTATGCCTCAGACACATAATGTAACAGCTCCGTGTTGAGTCCGTTGCCCACGGACTCAACACGGAGCTTTTCAGATGAGTTACATGGGCTGTTTTTGTATGGATTTACTAGGTCAGCGGTGAGTGGCGCTGGAAGGAGAAAATAATTACTAATTTTGCTAAAGCATCTGCAGAACTGCACACTTATATTGAAAGAAATCTGTTTCCTATAGATCTGCTGAAAACCTTATCTTTTGAGAGTTTTGAGATGACCACTTTAACTACCTTGGCAGTATGTTTAGGGTAATTTTGAGGAAAACAGTTTTCAATTTGACATTAAAGGGATTTCTTTGTAAGTTAATACAAAAAAAAACCCCAGATTTTGTTGATCAAGACTGATTGTTAAAACGATAAAACATAGAAAGTGTAAATATTTTTATAGACACTGTAAGTGTTCGACGTGTGTTTTCTAAGGTTTGAAAGTTTCCCTCTTCTTTGTCCAACTGTGATGTTGGTGATTAGTTTTGTCAGACCAAAAGGTTATGTATCCAAACTTCTTTGTCCCTGTGTGACTTTCCAAACTTTAATCTAGTGTTTTTGTGTTGATCTTGGAGTAATGGCTTCTTCGAAGCCGAGCGGCCTTTCAGCCCGTGACCAAAAGAAATACTTATTTTTCTGTGGATAGCAGCACTTCTCTAAACAAAAGAGCATTTTCTCAAGCTCTTTTGTTTTTGTTCTTGGGTTAATTCACACATGAGGTGAACTACACATCAGTGGAGGTCCATAATTCTCTTCCTGGTGTGTTTGTTGTTTTTTATTTGTGTCTTTGTTTTGTTTTTTGTTTTTTTTTGTTTTTTTCATGATATCACAGGAGGAAACAGCATGTTTGAAGTGTAAACTATGTCCACATGTGTTCCTTTATTTAACGCAAATGTAATGAATTAACCTACCAAAAGCAATTACATCATCGTTTGGGCATTTCCATATGTTGATAGACATAATAATCTTTTTCATCCAGACGTCTATATCTGAAGAAAGTAAATTAAAAACTCTCTAAGCAACTGTTTGTCTCTTTATTCCCGGATATACCAATTAGAAAAGATCCAAACTAAGATAAAACAGGAAATTCTATGCCTTTTTAATGTCAGACTGAGAAAAATAAAAACTGTATAATCTACACTCCTCATTTTGGGAATACATTTCAGCATTTCAGAACTCACCGTCCCCCACCCCCAAACAGGATGTCAGGAATTTTTTTCCAGTATTACAAGCTCAGACCAGTTTCTGTTGATCTAAGGTCTGCAGTTTCTGTGGGCATCCATATTTAGATCCAAATGCCAACTGAACCCAGAGTGCTGGGCCGTGTCTCAGGGTTGATTTCTTGTCGTGTGCGGGCAGGTCGAGTGACGTTTAAGCCCATTAATTCATTTTGGAGATTAGGCTTACAAGCCGAGGGACGCTGGACAGAAGTCATGCTGGTTCACTGGGCTATACGTGGGACTGGCCGGAAGTTAGAGGTTGCTTTTGTCAGCTACTTTGCCTGATCTCTTCCTGTAACTCAACTACATTCCTGACTAGCCCACATGGAGGATTATTCATAAGCCCTTAACACAAATATAAACTCCTGAGAATTTGCAGGGCCAAAGAAGTCGCGGCTAATGTTAGTGTCTGAAGTGGATTGTTTATAATTTTAGCTACATTGAAGTGTTTTTTGTTAGACAGGAAGCACGTTGCCTGTACCGTGTAGTTCCGCTTTTCAAGTGGATTCCTATTTCATGATGTTAGGTTGTTGTGGTCCGTTTCCGTTGTTTCACCTGGTCAACTCATGTTGGTCATTTTTCTCAGCGCCACAAGTCTTCCTCACTCAACTGCTTCTTACTCCAAGAACAATTGTCCCAGGATTTAAGCTTTCTGTTCTTGCTACTCTCCACTCGATTGTCCTGTTGTTCCCATGTAGGCAGTGGCTCTAATTTGGGTCAGCTTGTAAGTGGTCATTTCATTTTGAGTTAATTAATCAATCGAAAATGATTCTGCCTGCAAAATAGAAAAAAGAAAAAAATGCTCAAGACAACCTGTGGTCTCTATACCAATCTGTTTCGTGTACAATAAGAGTCAAAGCTGATATAGTGTCCCATTAAATAAACAATCAATCATGTTCAGTTTTAAGTTTATTAAAAAATAATGGCGACTCTGATCGTTTTTAAAGATGTAGACAGCCTTGTTAGCTTGGCGCCTGAGCACAACGATTACAAAATCTGACTGTCTTGTTGATTGGCAGCTGTAAACAGCGTTAGGTTGGCTCTGACGTTGTTTCAACATTCAAATTCCACCTTCTGAGGAAAATGGAAAACGCCATGCTAATTTTCATGCTAACTTTGTTCTTTTCTACGTTTTATGAATTCAAAAAAGGAAGTATCACGAATAAAATCAGAAGTTGTGCAGTTCCATGTGTGCTGGTCATTTCCCTTCTCCATTTCATACGTGTGTAGTTTTGGATGCAAGCAGCGAGCTTAATATTAACTCTAAAAAAAGTAAATATAAATTAAGTATAAATAAAGTAAATCATACGTAGAATTGAATACAACTATCTACAAACATGACCATAATTGAAAGTGAAATGATATAAAAGTTGATGATAGAATGGCTCTCAGATGTTTATATATCATGAAGATGGCTTTTAAATATTTCCACCTTAAATGTGACTTATATACTTTAAATTAAAACTCAAAATACTCTTAAGGGGAACAATATTAAAGTGTGCACAATCTCAGGCTAACATGTTGTAAAAGGACCTTTTGATTGAGAAACAGCATTCAGTCTTAGAGGAGACAGTAGATGTTTATGAACGTCCCACATCTTGACTTGGTAATATTTTCACACTCTCTCTATCTTGCAGTAGTTTTCCACACTGTGAAGACGTGAGTTATCGACAGCCCACTTCAGCCAACATACTTTCTGCTCTGGGTTATGACTAGCAGATGACTGAACACCGATTCTCCCCTAGTGACTCCATTCTTTTGTTTATTTGGACATATAGTTGAAACCAGGAGTTTACGTTGAATAAAAACACACATTTCGTAACATAACTGCTTTGGCTGAATGCTTAGGCTTGTTGTCCTTTTGGAAGGCCCATTTGTGACCGTGACGTCACTTCCTGACTGATGTCTTTAGATGTTTCTTCACATCTTTATTTTTTCCTCATGATGCCATCTGTTTTATGAAGTGCACCAGTTCTTTGTTCAGTGAAATAGCTCCACAACATAATGCTGGCACCCCTTATACTTGACAGCTGGGATGGTGTTAGCAGGTTTACATTCATTCCCATTTTCCTCCAGATGTAACAACGGCCATTAAGGTCAAACAGTTTCACTACTTCAGCTGCACCGGACCGCAGAACACATCTCCAAAAGTGAAGATATTTGTCACAGTGTACATTTGCAAACCGCAATCTGGCTTTTTATGTTTCTTTTAGATTACTAGCGTCCTCCTGAGCCAATATCGGTACGGGACACATTTCACTATTAAGTCTGACGTTTACAGATTTCAAAATCTATGCTTTGAAATTGTGAGTCAATTTTTTTGTTTGTTTGTTTTGGTTGGTTTTATAAGACCTTAACACATTCTCCCAGGGATTTGAGAATGTTTTAAACGGGCCCAAACTTTTTCATTGGGAGCTGAAGCTTCTTTTTTTTATCGGTGCTTCTTAATCCAGACTCCAAAAACTACAGGAGCTTCTCGTCTCATGTGAAACATGACCAGCCCTTCCCAGACACTCCTGCAGCTTTGTCAGTGTTGTTGTTAGCCTCTTGGCAGTGTCACTTATTAGTTTCAGTCTAGCCTTTTGAAAAATCTTAGAGAAACATAAATGTTATGCAATTGCTGATGACAATTTGTACTGTGCTGCGGTGGATTATTTTATTTTTGTACCCTTCTTTTGTGGCAAACCTTTGTATAATTACATAAGATGATCCAAACCATGGCTTTATTGAATTAATGTGTCTTTATTTAAATTCCCTGTGAGGTCGGTAGTGAATATCAGAAAAAAAAAAATTATACTAGTGCTGGAAGATTTTTCAGATAGAGCAGCTTCATTCCAGCTAATGTTAGGTTTTGGAGCAAAAGCTGCATAACATTTTCACTTTACAATTTTCAGTTGAATTGAAAGCTTTTGAAATGATTTATAATAATCACTTCTTTTTTTTCTTTTTTTTTTTCTATCACAATAACTTCTAGTCTAGCAGTTGCAAAATGCACACTTTTTCCATAAAATATTACCTTTAAGGCAACGCATGTGTGCAAGATGTCGCATCATTTTGCACCATCTTGCAGAAACCTCGCAACATGCAAACAGCAACCCGCCGCAAAGGCTTTGTTATGTAATAACTGAGACGGTGTGACGGCCTCTCGGGTTCGCGATTATTTCTTTAGAAACCATGGCGTTGCGACCTCTAAAAACATTCAGCGCCGGCTGCATGAAAACACTGGTGGAGCTTCTTGCGAAGGGAGATGGGGAGTGAGTAATGGCTGGATCAGTTGTAGTTTCTGTACAGGGTTTCTTATTATTTACCAGAGCCCGCGGGCGGAGTCACAGCGGAGTCATGGACGTGGGCGGGTTTTTTCCTGCGAACACACCAGCGCCGGTGTCCATATATGGTTCTCGACGTCACTCACCGGAGGTTCCATTCACATAAAACCGATCGGCCGGAATCCCCTTGGAGGAAATGTAGGCACAGACTCGCACTGGGCTCGCTGCTCGCCCGCTTTCGCGTCTAGCTCAGTTGTTTAAGGCAACAACAACAACAACAACAACAAGTCTTCAAAATGAAGGTCTCCAGCATTGACTGCCGGCGTCTGAAGAAGATCATCAGGAAGGAGTGCGGGAGCTGTCTCATTGTGGACTGTCGACCCTATTTTTCATTCACGAACTCCAGTATCAAAGGGTCCGTCAACGTCAATCTCAACTCTCTGGTGGTCCGGAGGTCCCGGGGGGGGCCTGTGCCTCTGCAGTTCGTCATCCCGGACGAGAGAGCCCTGTTTCGGCTCCGGGAAGGGAGCATATCGGCAATCGTGGCTCTCGATGACCGGACGTCCCACTGGCAGAAGCTGAAAAAGGACAGTGTAGCACAAATAGTAATAAACACCCTGTCGCATCTAGCGAGCGGGGCAAGCATCTGCTTCTTGAAAGGTAAGAATGTATTATTATTATTATTATTATTATTATTATTATTATTATTATTATTATTATTATTATTATTATTATTATTATTATTA